>JAOPUL010000001.1:131495160-131513522 GCA_027564515.1 Octopus rubescens | reverse complement strand
GTGTGTGTGTGTGTGTGTGTGTGTGTGTGTGTGTTTGTGTGTGTGTGTGTGTGTGTGTGTGTGCGTGTGTATGTATATATCTATAAATATAAGCGTACGTATGTGTGTATGTATTCACACACATACGGTTGTTGAGGTGTGAAAATAATTCACTGATTTAATCATTTTTATACTGTGTTAGCCCGCACTTAACTGTATATTCTTCATGCATCCTTGTAAATTATTCCAATGTTTCTCTTTTAATTCCCTAATCAGAGAGGAACTTTCGCACAACAAATAGATCTGGTATGTCCTTATTAGTCTATGATTTCCTAAAACCTTTAGTATGAGTGAAGCTAGTCTCAATCTGTTACTGCACCAAAAAATGGTCAGACACACTCCCCCATTGCATGTCTCCACTTAATTTTCGACCGAATTTAATTTCCGAATTCTCTCCTTCGCCTTCCTTGATAAGAACTGTCACTGAAGTTAATAATTTGTTTTCTCACTATGGATGTAATTTCGACTGAATAAACAGTCTGTTTTTCTTCTTTTTTTATATGATTTTGCATCATTTAATTGTGATATGTCTTTTTCTTATCTCCATATCAGCCCTGGTTGAGCTATCATATGACAAATGTGTTCCAGTTGTGACCATGCTATTTTTTTTTGTCAGACAACGTATATCTAGAACTACATTAGCTGACATGTTTCTTGGTTTTTTTTAAAGATGGTATGGCGTGATTTGAGGGAGATCTGATCAATATTTGGTACAGGTCGAGCGATCACGACTAGGAGACTCCTTGATGTCTGGTATTAGTGATATTCTTTTGATTAGTGGTTTAAAATCTCTAAATTTTGTATTGTAAATGAGCGTTTGTCAAAACGCCGATCAGATATCAAACCATTAATAACTTAGACAGAAAATAATGTGTTTCAACTAAACCTATATACTGAATATCATTTATTAGATTCATGCGGTTAAACTGGACAGAGTAATCGCCATATGTACATATAATATTACATATATATGGTTATAGATCTACCAAATTAAATAGCTATACTATCAAAATATTTATCACTACGCGATAGATACCAGCAAAACAAACCAAGAAAAAATTGAAACACATGAAAATATAACATATACAGATACATAAATACATACCCCCCCCCCATATATATATATATATTACGAAGGCGATTACTGAACGTACCCAGTTAGATTCCACCACTGGAATTATCGTTTGAAACAAATAACTCTTCTATCATTTAAAATATATTCTCCTTATCTTCCTATACTGTTCCGGCAGTCGGACAACTTGTCAATTAATCATTCGAAATTGGCACTGTATAAGAAACATTCGTCCATACATCTCGCATATAATACATTGGTAATTCCTGGAGATAGATTAAAACAAAAAAGAGTATATTTCATTTTCAATAATTTACAAAGGCATATATAGTTTTATTATACTGTTTTCCCACAGCCAAATCTTCGTATATTTGAACAAAACTAGACATTATAAGCAAATTGTATATTCGTTTAAAGGGATTCTATTACACTGACCATTATAGGCAAAGTGCATCATATAAATAAATAAAATCATCATAAATAAAAACTGCACTTTATACATAAAACTGCACATTATAAGCAAAATGTATACTTGATCAGTTTCTTTCGAAAACACTATTGGCACATTTGCATAGTTCTGATTTTGCATAGTTCTGAATTTTTTTTTATCGTAGAATATTATGGAATGAAATACAATAATACAAATCCCTTACTCCTTCACTTTACTATTTTTTGTCAATTCACTTCTCACAATAGTAATAGTTTCTTAAAATGGTCCAAGGCAATAGCTGAAAATTATTTCATCAAACACCGAATGATGAACACCAAAATTCATCCAGCAAGGATTTGAACTCAGTCGGTGTAGCTCATTCTATTGTTATTCTTTCAAATCTACTACTTCTTTCTCACCATCGCTTTTGGTTTGACAACAGTGATGCAGGAACTTCATACGATCGCAAATTTGTGGAGAGGGATTAAGTGAGTTATTTGAAGATATCATGTCACTGATGGCTGTTTTAATCGACACCCGAAGATGAAAACGAAGTCGACTCCCAGGTAAGTAATGATAATAACAATCATCATTTCGGTTAAGGCTACAAGGGTAACTGAGTTGGGACATCATGAAAAAGAAAATATGCCTAACAAGGAAATTACTATAATGTACTACAAAATATATCTAGAGATTTATTAGCCCAGACTGTGTTACAACGATTGTAAACAATGTGTCTAAAATATGTTCATGGACAGAAAAAGAGGGAACGGTTGCAATCTTATATTCTCAGCAACTATGTACCAGCTTCAATTATCCACAAGCACATTGCTCATAAACCCATAAATATCAGAGATTAAAATAAACTGGATCGATCAGTTTTGATAGAATCTTATTGAAGAAATTCAAGTGGCTGACTAGTAGCTATCTGTTAGCGCCTGACAACGTTCTGGATCAAGGAGCGTTGATCTCCCTGTTAGCTATTATGTCTATGATAGCCTGGTTTGTAAAGTTGTCGAGATGCACCTCTGCCACCTGGACCAATTTTCGCTGCTAGCATGCCATTCACTACACTTTTCTTAATCACTTTTTTTCTTAGTTTTTCATTAAGTCCCCCTCCAATCTATTTAATGCACTTCCTTTGCTATATGCCACCGAATATTTCTCTGCCTTTTCAGATCGCTCCACCACAAATTATTGATGACCTCACTTATCACCTGCTGCCGAACTACTTCGTTAAATCGTTGTAGATTTGCCGGCAAAGACGATTTCATGTTTCAGAAACTGGGTCTCTGCTTATGCATCTCACTTAAATTGACAATGCAGGTCACAAATTGATGGCCTTTGTTGCCAACCAGACGAAAATGTTGATATACTAGTATTTCCCTATACGCTGACCTAAAATATCTAGTACTTGTTAGGCAAATATTGTCGGGGAATCTAGGCAATATCTATGTATATTGAAATACCCGATGCGGTTGCTCAGTATCCACAAGGGTACATTCTGTATATCCAGTAAGTACTTTTCAGACAGCTGGAATTGTTAAGATCTGCAAAACTTTACAAGTTCTTATTTATCATCTAATGCTACAGAATCCCTGTGTATGTCTAAAAATGCATTCCAGCCTCCAACTGATTCTGAATAGAGAGACGTTCAGAAGAACGCTTCTAGACTCTTGAAGAAATCCAGCCTCTCAGTCTCTGTGGAATCATAAACGCTTACGAGTGTGAAAGCACTTTCTTCGCTACCACTCACATCTGTACATCTTTTCGTACCTCGAGATACACATTTTTTTCAAAACAACTCCAACACTCCGTTTCGCGCACCATATCTATCACAAGATGCTTAAAATTTGGGATGCTGCGGTGTTGGTAGTTGATGACATAACTACGACCTTTTGAGCATCCCAATCTTCCAGATTTGAGATTGAAGCAAATGTTTCATATTCTGGTTTCCTCTTCACTCAAACAATAACGACCTCTTGAGATGTGCATGTTCCATACTCGTCATTCGACAGAGAGCTAAATATGCCTATGTGAGTAAATACGTGTGTATGCTTGTGTTTTTTGTTGATGTGTGTTTTAATGAGTGTTTCTTTTGACTGTGGTTATATAGGCTGTCTTGTTTGACCTCTGTTGCGATTGTCATTGCTTCGGGTATTTTCGCTGCTGATTATATTTACCATGTATTCATGAAAGTAGGGACATTACGCAAAAAGAAAACGAAATGAAATATCTACTGTAGAACTACAATAATATATTGCAGACGATAATGGAAAACAAATGGAAATAACTACAAAATAACCTTTTACCTGTTTTCAATGAAGCCAAAATTTACAAAGTAGAGGTTGAAATAATAGACAGTTCTGAGGAGAATGGATAAACAACATGACATAGTATTATGTTAAATCGATGACAGGACCTCCATGGACAAAACCCAAGAGGTGGAAATAGTCAAAGAAAATTTGCAACAATGGCTGAGGTGCACAGGCTTCAAAGGTGAGACGAAAGGAATTTTCAGGGGAATGCAGGATCAAAGCCTTCCATCTAGAAGCCACTAAAACTATGTTATGAAGCAGATTACGTTAGATAATTGCAGATCAGGTGGAGGTTGAAAAGCAACAATTAAACACATTATATTTAGCTGCTAATTCTTATTAATATATCTACAGACATGGCAATGCTGGAGCTTTCATAAATGGAAGCTATGTAAGTATTATGAAATATCAACAGATATGAGATGGTGCAAACACACCACAGAAAAAAGTGACCACAGGTTAATTCATACACACTAGAAGATTAAATGAAATAAACCGAGTGTTATTGTCACCCCGTTCCCCTGAAAAGGAGAGTCTTTTAAATAATGAATTAATTCCAACAAAGGATAATGTATCTATGAATAATAGAGAAACTGTGGAAATGTAAAGCTATGAAAACAGGGATAACCAAAATTTGCGGATTCAAAAGAAATAATTATTACATTACTGATAAGTGCTTTCGGAATAATAAATGATAAAAAAAAGATGCAACACGTACCCGAGTGATATAGAGCTACGCTGGATTGCACAGGGAAAGAAAGAAAGAAAGAAAAAATAATATTGGTTTCAAATGTTGGCACAAGGCCAGCGCGTTTGGGGGCGGGTGTAAATTAAATGACAGAATATTTCAATAATAGACTTTAGTTAATTTTTTTTAATTTATTTTTTTTTTCTTTTCAGGGCTGGTTGGATGTTGGAAATATAAAATTATATAATTAAATGATTACTTTTTCAAAAGTGCTGCAGGTATTTAGACAATTTAGAATAAATAAAATGCATGTTTTAAAATGAATTGATTAATGTTGATACATGACACTTAGCCTACTGATTATAAGCAGTGAAAGATTAATGAATTTAAGGGCTGGCAGAATATCAAACAGGATACATAAAATGAATGCACAGACAATTATATTTTATATAACTTAAGAACATGAAGAAACAATATACAGTTTAGAAATTAGCACAGACTTAATATGCTAAAACCACTTGTATCAAGCGGGAATATATACGTTGGTTTCAAATTTTGGCACAAGGCCAACAATTTCGAGGGGGGGGGAGCAAATCGATTACTTCGACCCCAGTGTTTGACTGGTACTTATTTTATCGACTCCGAAAGAATGAGAGGCAAAGTTGATCTCTGTGGAATTTAAGCCCAGAACGTAATGACCGGTGAAATGCCGCTAAGCATTTTGTCCGGCGTCTAACGGTTTTGCCAGTTCGCCGCCTTAGAAAGAAAGAAATAATATTAAAACGTTCTGGGGAATGACAAAGTACCCATAGGTTTGCAAATTCTCCGAGACCTGTGAGAATGGTGCTGATAATTTTCCGCTTAAACCCTTGCAAGTCGACGCTTGGAGGAAATATATGGGCAGAGACGGGGGTTCTTGTTAGGAGACAGTACAAGATTCGCCAACTCTTAAGAGCAGAGATTAGGGTTAGTAGTAAGACAAAGAGACGAGACAGCGTTTCTGTAGACCAGATATTTGGAACATACTGATGATCAATTTCATATCAACCAGTCTTTGGGTGCAGTCAAAGATGATTGATGTACAGCTGCAGCAGCATCACCATTCCAGATTTGAGAGCAGCACACTATTGCGGGCTTTATCTAAATTGTGTGAGAGTCAGTAGCTGTTAAGGGCTGAATAATTTTTCTGGCCCTGACGAGAAAAATAAGTTTTTGAAAGGCCGACCATGCTATGTTTTTCTTTAAACAGACTCATATATTTTAGGAAGTGCGAGGAATCGATTATATCATTCCGAAGATTTTCTTTTATCAGTACATTATTTTTTCGAATCAGGAAAGGTAAAGTGTAAAGCCGAAGATGGCCAAATTTGAATTAGCAAGTGTTGGTAGTGGTAGTCGATCAACTGCTGATACTATCTGCCAGCCGCAACTTTTAGCAGAAGTGTCACTATTTTTTTCAATTAAAGGATTGGATTTGAACTCAGAATACACAGGGCTAGAACTGATACTGCAAGACATCTCATCCGACTGTCAACAATTCCGCTCATCTAACGCCCTAAGTTGTTACTTGTTTTAACGACTCTGAAAGGATAGAAGACAAAGTTGTCCTCGGTATGAAAATTCCCAGAGGCATACGTATTATCCAACACTTTAAAACCCTGTCAATTCATTGCCAATAGTTGTTCTCACATAAGATAACAACGAAATACTGTAAAGCATTTCTCGCTGTTTCTTTACTGATCCTGCTTCTTCTTTTAGTTTTTTAATAAATATCATAATTCTTACTGTTCATAGTAACTATAGTTATAATAATTATTATTATTTAAAAAACAGAATAAGTAGAATGCCTGACAGAAAAATATCTTACGGTTTGTTTTTTATTGTTCTTTTAGGCCATTCATTAAAATCCTGCTATCGTTAGCTTTCCTGATTCGATAAAATAGCGTATCTAGCAAATGCTTGGATGGATTTACACGACGAACACCTATCTCCAAATTTTTGACCTTGTTTGTATTTTAGAAACGAGATCAACATTGACTTTATCCCACCAAGTTCGAAAATAACTAATGTTTCAGCCAAGTATTTGAATCGATCGTATCGGTTAACCCATTGCCCTCAAATTTGCTAAACCTGTCCCCAAATTAAAAACAATTAGAAAGTTCGAAGAAATGCTCCTCAGCGTCACTGAATTTGTGAAGAGGTGAGTCACTGTAGCAAAATGCTCAAGGTGAATGGAAGTACTCTAAGCTTGTGCCTATAGATTGGAGAACAGATTTGAAGGAAAGGCTGGTACCCTTCGTGATTAGGGTGATCTCGCATCTGTAGAGTTCCTATATTGGCTCCTGCTGGAGTCTCTCTCCTATATCAGGAGTACATCATTCATATGTTCACATATTTTGTCTATATTCTTTTATTCTTTTATAAATTTCAGCCCAAAGCCTGTGGCCATGCTGAAGCACCGCCAGTATATTTCTCTATATATTTTTTTATCCCATCTCTTCCCCTTGCTTCCCTTTCTCCTTATTGTTTTGTATACCCCCAAACAAATAGTAAACTGTTTCGGTAATATCCCACTCAATGCTGCCCCCTGTGGCAAATACAAAAGTATTATTATTGCAGTAGTAGTTGCTGGCGTTGTAGTGGTGAGGAAACTAGTAGTAGTAGTAGTAGTAGTAGTAGTAGTAGTAGTAGTAGTAGTAGTAGTAGTAGTAGTATAGAAACTTAACTGTATTAATAACAGTATAATTGTTTTCGATCAAAAGCTGAACAGAGTATGAATAAAGTCTTTGCTGTAAACTATGGCCGTGTTCTTTGCTTCTATTCATTATCTTCTGTTTTTGTTTTTTCTTTTCATATTCTCTTTTATATTTGTTTCAGTGTCTAGCAATAATCGATTAAAAACAGTAAAAATAGAGAGAAAAAACGTCGAGAGGAAATTGATAAATACAGCAGATGTATCAAACATATGAAACAGGATGGAAATGAATAATGGTGGAAGACTTTTGACAGACTCAAGTGATAATTCGGGGATCAATGGGCTAGTTGTAACTAAACGTAGACTGGCTTAATAATTATTCAATAAAATGTTTCACGTGAGCTATCATATTTCCTGTAAGTCTAGTGTTGCAAGCATCATATCTTTCCTGGGTTACAATAGAGCAGAGTTTTGCACAAAGGAATAATAATGAATGATTAGTGTCCTTAGAACCGTATGGTTAGATTCGTATGAGAGTTAATATATCTGTGTCTAATTGTTTTGTTTGTTTTGTTTTGTTCTTTGTTTTGCGTTGCTTTTGTTTGTGCGTATTTATTTTTACTGTCATGTGCTTATGTGTTCACGTGTGTATATTTATTGTAGTAGTTCAAGGTATTTGAAGCTATGATTTTTTCTGAACATCAGTAAGAAACAATTCGAAATGAATAAATGGTCAAAAGAAATAGAAATAAAATACAATTATATATTATAGTATCATACGTGACTGGTATCATGGTTGACTTGTATGAAAGGCGTTTATATACATTATCTAATATATTTTCTCTTGCTTCTGTTACTGGAATGTAAGTAAAAAAGGCACTCCTACGTACAATACAGAGGGGCCTGCTTCATTTGTTTCTTCTAAAACCTCTAGAAACTTTTCAGATGACGTATATACGATAGTAAAAATTTACATCCCAGTGCTAAGTCGATCAGTGCTTAGGAACAGAGGCAATTGTGTGTATTTAAGGAGTTTATTGTTCCAAACGAACAGTAAGGAACTCGTAGTTACTGTTTTTATATTTCTCATTAATGCAGGCCTTAATTTTGATTACACTGCTTTTTTTTTTTATCATATCATATCATATATGGGGGAGAGGGATATTGAGCTTTTCGAATGTAAAAATATATATATATACAAGGTGATATCAAAAGGTTCTTGGACTAGTTCTGTAGCGTGCCAACAGATGGCAGTATACGGTTGCGTGCCCAGTGAAGACTAGTAGTGACCTTCATGAGGCAGTGTGCCGAGTGACATCGCCGTGTTTACTTCGCAAGTTATGAAATGTGTGTTTGTGTGATCACGTGTATTGCGATATTGTCATGGACAGGAAGTTGGAATAAAGAGCCAACGTGAAATTTTGCGTTAAACTTTGGAAGTCTGCTACAGAAACATTGAGCATTCTACGGCGAAGAGGCAATGGATCGTACGCAATGTTTCGAGTGGCACGGGCGCTTCAAAAGCGGAAGAACGTCCCTGGAAGACGATGAGCGATCTGGAAGACCTGCAATGAACATCACCCCCGGAAATGTGGAGAAAATTCATTAGCTTCTGCATGAGGATTGTCGGAGGACAAACAACGAAATTGCTGAAATTGTTGGTCTGTCGTGTGGCTCCGCACAGGCAACCCTCACGTCTGAATTGAACATGTGGCGTGTATCTGCCAAGTTTTCTCCCCGCCTGCTGACCACTGAGCGGAAACAACATCGCGTCGAAGTCTGTCAAGATTTCCGTCAGCGTGCCGCTAATAACCCATCCTTCCTGTCGAGGTTCATCACTGGTGACGAGAGTTGGGTCTAAGGGTACGACTCTGAGACGAAGAAGCAGTCGTCACAATGCAAGAGGCCTTAAACTCCACGACCGAAGAAAGCACGACAGAGCCGCAGCTCAATCAAGAGCATACTCAACGTTTATTTCGACATCCGCAGTATTGTGAATTTGCCACCCAGCGCCAGACCGTAAATCGAGAGTTCTACTCGTATACAATTAACAATAAGTAAGAGTAAAAAAAGCAAATAAACAACAAATTTGTAAATCATAACTAGAAATATTCCTTCTAGGTTTCCCTAAAAATTACTAACTTAAATTCTCCTCTGAACGAAGTAGATAGATGCATAACATTTCAATGCTGTATGAGCGTGCGAGTGTGTTTTCTTTATGTGTGACTGTATGTTTGTGTGTGTGTCTGCTTGGTACAAAGACACACACATACAAACATACAGTCACACACACATGCTCAATAACACGAACACGGACACAAACGCATGCGCACAATGAATAGGTTACATACCATTCAAGAGCGGAATGGATTAAGTTAAACAGGACGAAGAGTATCGCTGAAGAGGTCGCAGATGTGTGACGAATGATTTTCGGGGCATGAGTTAGACCAAAAATAAATATAACAATATATATGCTATTAAGTTAGACATGGCCTGGGTCAATACTGGCCGAGACATATCAAAGTTATCAAAGTTATATATATATATAATAATGTTTCTTTTTATGTTATAATAAAACAATTTTGCATTAAATTGAGGGATTACTCTATACATTTGGTGGAGTACAAATTTCTTATTCTTCACCCAAGTTATATTGACAGTGACTACGAACTTTCAGCCAATTAATCCATCATCGGACTGTGGTACAATTGAGTACATCTTGGCTTTATATAGTCTCGTTTAAGCTAAATTGTTTTAAGGTAAGCTGAGTTATGTTGAATGATAATTAGGTTATATGGTAGGTTGTGAATGCAAGTTGTTACGGAGAATTTTTATTGAATAAACTTGTGCTTTTGTTTGGAATTTATTTATGCATGAAGAACCTTTTAATTGGGTGTGTATATTTGGGTATGCCATCTTCAGGCCATAGAGGTTCACAAAATAATGTAGGTAGGTTGCGTCAGCAGGTGTGTTATTTGTTTTAGTTGTTGGCTTTATTTGGATATTTAACCCTTTGTTTTGAGAATGTGAAGTTAAATCTCAGTGTTCAGTTCTTTCTAATTAGGTGTGTTTTCAGGTTATGAGATTTTTTAAGGGTTCACCACAGAAGAATATAAATAGGTGGTAAGTTTTAATTTGTTAGCAGGTTGATATTATTTAGAGTTTACACCTGTTTGTATTGGGAGGGTATTCATTATCATTTAAGAATGTTATAGTATAATTAGCATAGAAAATTTGTTAATCTAATGTTATAATGTCTACAAGAGGATATAAGGAGGTGAAAATATTGTTGGAGAACATAGTTGTCTCTAGGGGATCATTGTTCTGGAAATAAGTTGGTCATTATTTAGAAATTTTAAACTTTGTGCTCAGGGAGGTGAAATGTGTAGGCTATTTTTTTATAAATATGTATTCCATTCGGTTTCAAGTATGGGTATTTTATCATAAATTTTTGGGACTTATTAAAATATGCCAGAGTGAGATTTATAAAAATTGTGCAAGAAATGGTAAGCCAAGTTATTCCTAATCTTCCTTGCACATATATATACATCAAAATTGTCGTCATATAATAATGTCGGTAACGGATTTTCGATTTATTATTGCTTATTGAAACGTATGTAATGAAATATCATAGTTTAAAAGAACAAAATTTGTTTTCTGTTTTTGTTCTTTTAAACAATACATGGCTATTAATTGGACATTATAGATCGAGTCCGTATTGACGCTTCACTAACTGCCTTATAACGGTGTGAGAGTTTAACATAGAAGAAAATTGAGTCCTAATCTCTGTGGTAACTTGTTGCTCATTGAATGCATTTATACACACACACACATACACACACACAAACACACACACATGCACACACACACACGCACACACACACACACACACACACACACACACAAATGTATTGTACATATGCTATGAAATGAGGAGATGATCGAAACGAAATGAAAATATGCTATACATAGTTCAATGAAAGAAGTGTGTCTGACGAAGATAAGTCCTTATACGAGTAAAGAGATAAGACTTGTGTACATCGAGGAATTTGGACAGTTTGGTAGGTCATTAGATATATATATATATATGTTCTCTTCTATGTGGTAATTATTTGAATACCCCCGCTAAAGAAGGAGGTGATGGTTAATAAAGTTACAAAGTTCCTTCGTTGCAATGTAGATAGCATAGATTTTCCAGATTGCAACTTAGGCATTTACATAACCAGGTGCACCGATATTAATGACATAACAGTGAATTTATAATTTGTGTGTAGAAGAGTTATTTACATCAGCAGGACAGCTGACCACTATAACTGTACATACATGTTCTCGTCTGTCGCAAACAACTATAACCTGCATGCCATGTTCGCACTTGGTAGAACATTTGATGGGATTGCGTCACCAATATAACCAGTGTTGATGTTTATGTATGTATTCAATAAATGAATGATTCTCTATATTTATCCCAGGATTGTTTTTCTTTCCTGATGGCGTTTTATACTGTTTATGCAACAATGTCATGTCGCATTAGAAGGTTGTACCTCGATGATATTTTTGGGCAGTTGCCGATTGCATGTGTGATGTCTTCCACTCAAATGTGACATGATCGACATTTTTGGTTCCATTTTAGTGCTCCAAGTGTTTCTCTGTCTCTTTCGTACATCAGTTATTTTGTAACAATCTCTTGCTTTTGGATTGCAAACGCAGCCTTCAAAGTGCGATGTGATGTAGCGGTTGCGAGTTCAAGAAAGTTGTGAGTTCAAGAAAGTTGCGAGTTTAAGAAAGGCTGCACTTCACGTCGATATTATATCACCATCAAATCTTCGGGAAACACCCATGCATATTTGTTTATGCAAAGCATTTCACCTTTGCGGTATGTTGCACCAACTGTTTTGGTGTTGCATGGGAGGTCATAAGGAAAATAATGTATCTTAAGGAACCCACAGCCTACTCGTGGAATGTCGCTCTCTTCGTTTTTTTTTTCTTTTGGTGGTGTAAGGGGTTCAGCATTAGGTTTATATATTTATTTGTACTGCTATTGTTTAGCCAGTGGTCTCCGAGACATAGCATACTACGTTCAAAGGCTGTCGGCACTGATCTCAAGACTCTGTCTTCATCTCTTCTTAGGTAGAGCCAGTCGATATCACTGTTTTTGTGGACATTTCCAGTTAATGTCAGGATCTTGCAGGTGTTAATGTCAATGGAATAGATTCCGTTTTCAGACTCGTCATGTATCCCAACTGTTGATATAAACCTTGGTAAATCAAATGCCCCGTGGGGTTTTCTGTTGTTGTAAAAGAAGTGATTCGACCGCAATATGTTTTGAAGTCTTGTGTAATATTCTTAAATTAGTTGAACTTTGTTCACACAACCTTCGTATCATATTATCTTCAATGCCTAGTTAATTGTACACACATTTTGTGGAGCAGAAGAGATAGAGAAACCGTTGATGCACAGGCTCTGGTTTTGA
Organism: Octopus rubescens; assembly: GCA_027564515.1. Taxonomy (NCBI): domain Eukaryota; kingdom Metazoa; phylum Mollusca; class Cephalopoda; order Octopoda; family Octopodidae; genus Octopus; species Octopus rubescens. The sequence continues at coordinate 131,500,810 of JAOPUL010000001.1, read as the reverse complement.
GGGAATGATTTTTCACATTCAGCAATCAAATATGAACATTTGTTTACATCAAATTCCATTTCTATATCAGCTGAAAATGTTATTAAATCCAGCTGATTCTCGGCATTGTTAACGCTTTTAGCAGAGATTTTCGGGATATCCACGAAGAAATTATGGGTTACATTGGTATATCCAGCAACGGCAGATCCTAGTGTATAGCCATTAAATTTTTGTAAAAGATAATGGATGTAATGCCATAATAAACAGAAGTACAAAAGGGCAATCTCCTTGGAATATTCCCTTTGTAATCTTCGTAACATCAGAGACGATCATTCCGTTCTCAGTTGTACGTGTGAGGATTATTGCCAGTTCTTTGTACGCATCTCAGCGTCGGTGACTAGGTAGCAGGTAATTTCGCTACATGCAACCATATGTGGGGAATAGAGATGAATACTCTTTTATAATCAAACCAAACTCTCACAAGGTTTCTGCGGTGTTTTCTTACTTCGGATGGCACAACATTGTTTATCAAAAGTTGTTCGGTATATCCCCACGCTCCCTTCTTTTCCTCTGCCTACTCATTAGTCATTATATAATGGGACTCAAAATGCTCCTGAAAGAATTGGTTGAGACAGCTTGTGTAAGGCTTATATTATAATCTTTACGCAAGCAATGGCCTATCATTTTCTTCCACCTCGGATATTTCATTCTTGACTACTAGTCATCCGTTCTACAGCATGTCAATTTGTATATATGCATAGATGTACGTGTATGTGAGTATCTATGTATGCAAGGATATTGGAAAGTAAGTAGTCTTGGTATGGGTGTTCGGTATGGACCTCATCGTGTTGCGTTTATTATCAGTTACTTGTAAATTAAATCTACACTAAACTTTTATTTTAATATGAAAAACGCCAGACATAAGATCTTCTAAATGTGAATATAACGAATTAAGAAGAAACTATAACAATTTCAAGAAGTAAGTGAAGAAGAAATGTTCTTGAAATAAACTTATACTGCATGCTTTTAGCACGTTGGAATATCTAACTAAACGGAATTCGACGTTTGATATTCATTGTAAACAGAAAACTTGAAATAAGAATCTTCCAGAGTTACACGAAATTAAAACATATATATAAATAATATAAACAATAAACAAATGAAATGAAATGCGATACAGTTATTAACACAAATGATTGTATTAAGATGAAATTCAATCTTCGTTAGCATATAAATGTTGCTTTATTGTTGATGTTATCTTCATAATTTACCGAGGAAACGTTACTTTAAATTAAATTTCCTTTTTCTGACTCCTCAAAATGGTGTATTGCTAAAAGCTCTCGTAAGAAAATATAACTCATATAACTAGTTTATCATCCAAATTCACGTTAATTATAAAAGCATTTGTAGAAAAAACATCCTTACAAATGAATTAAAATATGAAACAGAAATTCTAAATCAAACATTAATTATCAATTTAAAATATTTTAGCACGTTGTTTATAGTGTGTTTCTTTGCTTAGTTTTGTATGATATCTTCAATCTGGTTAGGAATATGTGAATTTAACATCTGTTTTCAAGTACTCATAGTCACGCATAAGGCGTGATATGAATTATGGCATGAGAAAGTATTTTTTATTGTAACCACGAAGGTACATCCTGACACATTATAGTACTCTACTGCATTATATTTGTTTAGCAATCTAAAAATTAATAGTCATTAATTTGCTGTGTTTCTTTGTAATATATGTGTAGAACAAACAAGGCAGTAGAACAGATCTCTTTCCCCCAAGCTATATTCACCAATTGAACGTCCTATTAGCGAACTTCACGTCAATTTTAGTGTTGCAAAGCCTATAGTGACTGAGTTATTGCTATTTACGTACCTATTTACGACTATATGTACAGTACCTTTTCAGAGTTAAGTCTTGTCCATAAAAGAAGATATACCTTATAACCTGCTCACCTCTCTCTGTCTCAACTCAGATCGCTAAGTTGATGAAGCACCAATCGATAGATATATTTATCTGTTGATACACATAAACATACAGCACACAGCCTTACTTTGTAAGAGCCATTTCATTTCTCACTTTTAGTTGTCAAAATTAATGAACTTTAGGGAAATTTGGATGGAAGTTATTAATGTTTGTAAGTAGGACATAAACAAAGTGACATTGATATAAATAGGAATCGAAACCAGATCTCAAAATGAGTTCATAAGGAAATGATCTCTGTACTGCTAGGTCAACGAGAAAAAAGCATTAAAAGAATTAGACACGATATCGATATTTGAAGAGGTAAAGTGTAAACGGCGTCAACGTATCATTGTTACTTAATTCATTGTCCACAGAAACGTAGTAATCTAAGGTGAGATTTGAACTGGAACCAAATTTGAAACGAGTTTGTGTCAGTATTTAATCGAGTGTTCTTGTTAAATAATCACTCACGTATCATCTCGGTCAACACTAGCGATCTATATTTTAACCATTATTAAATTCATTAAAAGCGATTGAATTGTTATAGTGCGTTCTTTAGGCTGTTTAGAGTATCGGTAATTGGATTAATGCCTCTTCTAGTTTCTCAGTTTTCTTTTTTTTTTTTCGTTTCAACTCGCACAACATCAATGAATCCTTCGAAAAGTTTTAGTATTTCTTTCGCAAGGAACCAATTATTTACATTATAAACATTATGCATTGCGGCCATCACTAAAGATTTTCTTTTCTTATTGCCTTTCTGTTTTCATTTAATGACGATAACAAGTGACATCTTGTCTTTGAAATGATGACGCTAAACTCATTTTGCAGTGGGTTTGGTTAAACATTACATTACCACGGCTGCTCTTAGCGTTTTTTTACTGTTTCACTTCTCCACTTTTTATATTTTTTGAACATTTATTTATCTCTTATTTTTCTTTCCATTTACATAAACACTCACTCTTTCTTTACATTGCTTGTGTTTCTCTCACTCTATGTATTCCATCACTCTTTCATCCACTCCTCTCCCTCCTCTCTCTCTCTCTCTCTCTCTCTCTCTTTCTCTCTCTTTGTATCTACTAAATTTTAGCGACTTCTCATGAGAACACCATCCCCACATTCACCACTAGATTTGCAGCGCCATGAGCACCAGCCGTTCCACAGTAAACTTTAAAAGTTTAACTTGTATTTACATTTGTTTCTCATATTGACAATCAATTTCTACCGCATGTGGTAGCAGGATTGTCCGCAACATCAAAGAAGAGAGAAATAGTCTTTGTGCCATTTCCTATCACCCGTAGTCGGAAACGCTTAGGGCAGAAGAGAGGAATTGCAGCGAAAATAAAATTACGTATAAGATGTCGTTTTTTTTATATTCGTTTATTAATGAGACGTTGAGCAATTATGATAGCATTTGAAACTAAGACACCAGCCAGTGCAATTAAAGATTACAGATTTTCACCAACGACGACGTATACACACGCATATGTCCATGTGTGTATATACAAACGTACATATATATTCGTATATGTCCATGTGTATATATACAATCGTATATATATATTCTTCGTTTCTATAGTGACGTCAAAGAAAGTATGATTGCATCAATAAGAAAAGGATGGCGACAGTGTAATGTTCTTAGAGACTGTTGTCTCGTTTAGAATTTGATTTTAAAAGAATTTGAGAAATAAAATGTTATTTACATAGAAATGAACTTTTTTGTGTTGGGTGAAAACAAAGTCAAATGTAATAATCGATACAAAGAACTTTTACTCTTAAAACATTTCTATAACGTAATTATATCATTAAACGTTACTTGGTGTTTACCGATCTAATCTTCCAAAGGTCGTTTTAGAGCAGGCGTTCAAATGTTCATATTCTCTGTTTGATACATCTTTTCTATCGCTCACAAATACATATTCTGTAATAGGACAAGAAACAGAGATACCACCCAAATATTGTTCCCATATTTCGAAGAAAAAAGCTTCATATTTGTTATTTAAAAGTTAAAATTCTTCTCCATTCTAGAAGAGTAGAGTAGTTTGAGAACAAACGCTTTCACCGTTTTTCTCTAACTCATTACTATCAACTCATATGTGTTTTCAACTATACCACTCATAGGTAGGTAATATATTATTCACAAATCGATCTAAGTCCCCTACCTTATGTTCTACCCATGCTATTGTCGTTTCATATCATTTTGATCGTTTAATTATGAATTGCATATAAGCAGTGTGATTTTAAGTGAAGTAGTATTCTACATTAACAGAACCAACTTAGGACAGACATGAATGAATCCACATATCTATCTGTTACTGGTATGTTATGGGTATGTAGTTTCAGTCTGTGAGTGTCTGTTGCTCTTTTACTCTCTTTTTCTCTCTTTCTTTCTCTCCCTCTCTCTAATTGGTGTATGCAACATCTATCTAAATCGGTGCTTTTAACGCTATCATCTCTACTCCATTCGCACCATTACCCCTGCTCCATTCGCACCATCACCCCGCTTCATTCACACCATCACCCCGGATCCCTCTATTTGCACCATTACATCTGCTCCATTCGTGCCATCACACTTACACTATTCGTGCCATCACATCAGGTCCATTTCCGCCATTGCTTTCAGATTCTTCTTTGGTCTCTTCCTCTTAATTGCTTCCCTATGGCATACAATTTGTTTTGGATCATCGATACTGAACTAGGTTCTATAGTTTGTCGTGCGTTCTCCCAGTCTTATACTTATCTATAAACAAGCCTTTATCTCTTCTATCATTCTCAAAATAACTTTTCCTTGAAAAGTGTGACAAATTGCAGAAGATTCAGAACTGTATTTCTTGTTACAGTCATCAACATGTCGCTCAAGAGATTGATATGTAATTAAACGTTCATGTCATCTTTATAGATTGTTAGGGGAACGATATTTGAAATCTAGAAGATCTCTCCCACTTTTTTCTAATTAGAAATAGGTAAAGCATTAACAAGATACTGGATTTTTATGGAAATTTTGTTTGATTTTATTTCAGTATTATTAATTTTGTCAAATTTTTACAATTTTCTCTTGTCTTCATCTATTGTTATTAATTATTCGCAAAATAGATTACAGAGTCAAATTCTCGTACATATTATGTTGTATTGAATATTATTGGTCATATAATTGGTCATATTATGGAATATAATTGGAATATAATTGGTCACATTATGACCAACGCTAATTTTCATTCCACATTTCAAACTTCGAGAATTCATAATCAAATCTTGCGAACATTTCTGAAAACCCACCTTGTGCTAAATCATCTATGTTATCGACTTATCGCAGATTTCTTATTACTTCTCCTTCGTATTACGTTTTCATCCTACGTAAAGACACCTTTTCGTTCCGAGAATATTTTGACAGTGTCAGAGAGATGAATCATCGTTGATAAAATCGACTGATTAAATGAACTAATCTCCTGAGGTGTCTTTTCAAAGTATTGCGACTGTGACTCTACTGTTAAACAGCTGAATAACTTTTAGCTGCTTCATATTCTTTCATTTTCGCATATTCTCCTGGTGAAATCTATACTTCCTGCATTGAAAACAAAAACTATCAATCATACCCGAACAATTCAATTACCCCAATCAACAAGAAGTATATTTATGCTCAGAAGTTCCAACTGCACTAAATACGTATGTGTGTATATGAGTATATGAGTATGCATCTAT
>JAOPUL010000001.1:130992136-131008834 GCA_027564515.1 Octopus rubescens | reverse complement strand
GCTTGCCAGTTTCCAGTCAAACCGTCTAACCCATGCCTGCATGGAAAAACAGACGTTAAATGATGATGTTGATGATGTTAGCATTCAGATTACTCTGTCGAATGTAATAGTTTTGAAATAATCATGCTTATTTTGTAGCGTCAAGATTTCGATGCGGTAATTGCTTATTTTTAGAATAACATTGTAGGATAGGTGTGAGAGGCCGAATCTGCCCAGTTTGAACATAAAACAAGTAAATACTTGGACCAGATATGGTCGGTTTGAATGCCAAAGGGTCAAAAGAATTTCATGTGCATTGATCTCATGCATTATCATTAACCAGAGTTGAGGATATCTATCCTACCTCAACACTATCTGAAGTCACAAACCTCAGTGATTTCCTTTTCACCAACATCTCTATCCTTTTTCCAGCTACTCACACCCACTCCTATATAATGCAAGGTAGCTATGTATGTCTTCTATAGCAAGATACTTGTGCTTGTCTTCTTATCATATTTTCACCTCTCAACATCAGGCATAACATCACCTCCTATTCAGAGGCTTCTTTTTCTTTTGTCTTGCAAATTACTTGACAACCTTCACTCATGCCAGTGTCACAAACAAAGCACCCAGTGCACTTGGTAAGCTACTAACTTAAATACTCATGCATGTTTACTAATTTACACTCAATCTGTTCTTCACATTGGACAAGATGTATTGATTTAAGTGAATGTCTAATATTAGATTTCTAAGTAAAATATTTTAGCTTTACTCCAATTTTCCAGATATTTATCTATTAGAAAAAGAAACCAACAATTTGCTATATTTCAATTAGTGAATGTAGTGGTACATTTTATGAACTGGAACAGAATGTTTGCTGAATATTATAAAAGAATAAACTTGAATATCTATTTAGAGGAGAGGTTGGTAAAAAATCCAAACTCACTATCTTCAAATCAGTTTTCGTGCCTATCCTCACCTATGGTCATGAATGCTGGGTACTGACTGAAAGAGTACAATTGTGAATACAAGTGGCTGAAATGGGTTTCCTCCAAAGAATTTCTAGAGTAATGTTACTCAACAAGATATGTAGCTCGGAGATCAGGGAGTCTCTCCAGGTCAAGCTGGTACTTCTCCACAGTGAGAAGTCACTGTTCCAGTAATGTGGACATGTGATTAGAATGTTGCAAGAAAGAATCCGAAGATGGATTCTTCAAGCTGAGCCAACTGGCAGGAGACCTAGGAGTAGACCAAGAATGGGATGGTTGGATAATATCTATAGTCTCAGTTGATCGCACTTGGGAATCCAGCCAGAAAATTTGATGGCAGTTGCATTGCATTGCATCTGATAGGACCCTATGGAGGAGGTGCCTGAGGACTCTACCCCAATGACCTTCCCAGGAACAATAGGCAGAGAAGATGGATGGATGGATGCTATATAACAATATACTATATTAGTAAGTAGAGAAATTGATAGAAATTGAGTACATGTGTAGAATTAGTGCACCTTGAATATACATACATGAATAACAAAAGTATGCACTTTTTTTAAACACTTCATGCATACTTTTGTTTAAACAAATAATATATGGATAAATAAAATAAAAGATTCAATTAATAGACATACTTTTAGTCTGCTTTGCAGCACTTCATTTTCTGTTTCTAAAATTTCTATAGAATTTGGTACATTCTTAGTGTCACCAATATATGTCTTTAACTGTTGTATCTGCTGGGTTAAGTTTTTGACTTCCCTGCTTTTAGAACTGAAAAGAAAAATAAGGGAAATGAAATATTTAAAAATTAACAAAATATAAACTTGCTATTGAACATAGGCCATAAAGTTTAGGGGAAGATTATAGTCTATATCTACTTCGGTACTTGACTGGAACCTATTTTATTGGTCACAGAAAGATGAAAGACAAAGTCGACCTTGGTGAGATTTGAACTCAGAATGTAAAGGGACATAAATAAATATCACATTATATATCTTCCATCATTTGACTGAGTCTGCCAATTCACCACCCTAACACCCATAGGATCATATATGGTAGCAAGAGGGCCGCTAACGGTTGCTTGAATTGTCGAGAGTAACAGCCAACCAAATCACCCTCAAACAGAAAGGCACAATAGATAATATAGTTCTAGATACAAAATGCCCAGAAAAATATTAGATGGTAATGGCTGGAAGGCCTTTGATCATAATCTGCTCACTCAGAACTGACCTGAGAAACCAACAAGGAAGCCTCTATATAGTTGCTTGACCTACTACAAATAGCAACCAAATCTCCCTTAAATCACATTCTACCCTTTAAAATTTTCAAAACAGGATAGATTGGTCAATGTAGTCATTGATAAAGAAAGAAAATGGCATGTCATGTTAGAAATGCCTTTGATCATAAGTTTGCTGGATCAATTCCTGGTTTGGAATTAAACAAGAATAACAAAATAATTGTTTAAAATTATAAATAATATTTTGGAAAATGGTTGGATTCTCATTGCAGAATAAGAGCCAAATCTCCCTTTCAAATCACAGCCTACCAACTTAAAAAACAGGATACACTGGACAATGTATATATATATATATATATATATATATATATATATAAAGATAGGATGGTCACAGCAACATTGGAAGATTCTATTCTAGGATCTAAAGACAGAAAAGTTAATACAATAAAGACAAAAGTGCTAATAAAATACTAATAATTAACTGAAGATAGTAATTCCAGGTGCTAAATGGGAATTGACTTTGTTCAATATGTAGAGAGGATACAGGAAATTGATATAGTGTATTAAGTAAGCGCATTGGATACATACAAAAGATGCAGTGGGATCTCCGACATTTTGACAAAGAACCAGAATTTTATATGTGCTAGATAGACAGGATTAGTGGCAATAGAGTACCATGAAATGAAGTCAATGAACTACTGCTCTGAAGGCTTACAAGATATAGTTGAAAGTTTCTGTTATCTAGCTAATTTAATTAGTACTGAAACTAATTGTAGTGAAATTAGAGTAACTAGAGCATGAAAATAACAGAAACAACTAGAGCATGAAAATAACAGTGAGTTATAATTTCTGTTGGCAACAAAGAGATTCTTTTTTCATTTAAAAGGTAGCCTGCATGGAGCATGAGTAAGAAACTTCATAGAATTAAGACATGGGCCTTGAACATGGGGCATCTGTAGAGGCTGGAGAGAAACAAGTGAAACATGATCCACTGGACTACTTAATGCTAATTAATTAGTATAGAGTGAAGCACACGTGAGCTGAGAAAGTCATGGCCAATATACACAACTGCACTAGTATGGACACCTGATGTGAATGATCTATGAGCACTAAGGAAAGAATACCATGTGCTGATTGTAGAAAGCACTCACTGTAGAGTATGACTAAATGTAAATAAGTACCAAAAGTAGGTGCATTTCACCTATGTAAGCAGTAAGAACAATGTTTAATTTGATGAGTTTAAATCCTCGCATGAACCTGAGAATGCATTAAAAAAAACCACAGCAACAAAGTATCTCCTTTAGAGTTCCATGTTTCTGAGTACATAACCAGAGGTGAATTTAGCTTTTCATTCCTCCAGGTTCAATAAAATAACTGACAACATTACAATAAGCCTCTACTTGAGCATAAAATAACTTGATACTTCAAAACAAAATAGCCTTTGTTACTATAACTAATGCTACTACATCTAAAACATCAGTAATTGTTTGAAGCAATATTGTAATGATTCTTATTTATTTTCATAGGTGGAAATATCAATTCAATAAATGTTTGATAAATATCACTGAAATTTGAAGGACACCAAGTTAAATGCAATGAGAATAGATGAGGTTTCATTGAAACACTTAGATATGGTAACTGATGTAATTATATACAGTAGCAAAATAGCTAACTTATATTTTCTCAGTCTATAAATCTTGGGTAGCAGGAGTTTTTCTAATTAAAAATAAAATTGAAATGTAAAATGTTGCTTTCCTTTTCTTCAATACTATGAAAGAAGCTGAAAATAAAGCAAAGTTAATCACCAAATTTCTTCATCCTTTTGAAAAATCTCTAGTGCAAAAACATCTTCTGTGTTTTTTAACTTTTCCTTCTGTTGTTTAATTTCAACTTTAGCTGTTTCTAATTGTTGTTGAAGAACGTGAATAATTTCATCTTGACTTTTTATATGTGCATCAGTATCATAACTAAGAACTTTTATCTGAAAAGACAAATTATAGCTTCAAGTTGAAAACAAATAAATCTGAAAAATTAATAAAATTGGAACATTTCTGTTAATTCATCTAAATGCTTCCCTCCAGTCCCCTATATTTTTTTTTAAATGCTTAATATGAGATACCATCATTCATGTAGACCATTTCAGGAGTTTTCAAATCAGTATATTCTACCATATGTTTACCAGATGAGGATTTCAAGCAAAAGATCCTCATCTAGGCTTCATGAAACCAAACATGAAAGTTTCCTCATAAACCAATTAGCACATTTTTTATTCAAATAACTCTTCAATATTTTAACCTATAGGTTAAAATATTAAAGGCAGCAAGCTGGCAGAATTGTTACCAAGCTGGACAAAAAAGCTTAGCAGCATTTTGTCCGTCTTCAAATTCTGAGTTCAAATTCCACTGAGGTCAACTTTGCCGTTCATCCTTTTGGGGTCAATAAAATAAGTACCAGTTGAACACTGGGGATTAATGTAATCAACTTACTACCACCCCCGAAATTGCTGGCCTTGTGCCAAAATTTGAAACCAATATTTTAAGCTCTATAACCACATGTTCCCAAGTTCTATTTCCAAGGACAACATACTCGGTATAAATAAGAAAGTCAGAGCTAGAAAATAATGGATACAACAAAGTCCAGTTACGGTCAAGGTAGAAATAGAGCAGGAAGAGTCCTGTCATGTTCCGAAATATTTCATAAATAAATTGCCCAACAGCTTACCTTCCTGAGTTTGATCCTGATTAAAGATCCAGTTCCCCAAGGTTGATAAAGATAACTATTTAAAATAACTTAACAGTGTAAATGATCTAAATTTAGCCCATATCAGTTATGCAATCAGTGGGTCATCACTAATTGTTTAAGAGGTCATACTTTTCAGACATATGTGTAAGAAAATGGATGCAAGAAAAAAAATTAACATTAAAAATCAATCATCTAAGACCAAGATATGAAAATCTATCATCTAAGACTGAAAGCACTTCAAAGTTCCACAGATGAAAGCAGAATAGTGAATATAACTTTTATTTCTCTCCTTGCTCTCATCCACTGTTTATTTTGGAACTCTAATCAGTGACAATCCATCATCTACATTATCCCGTGGTCATTTCTCTGTATCAATTTTTCTTACACTTCATTTATAGCTATCCAATAAATTTCTTATAATTTATTCTCCAATAAAAGGACCTTTCCAAAATATTAGCAACCCCTTCTCCTCAAGGCAAACAAACTTATTCAATTATACAGTCTGCATTAAATGATTTTTTTTTTTATATTGATATAAACTGTAAATTTATAGACAGAGCACAATCAATTGAATTGACTTGCAGTGTATTACTAGTATATATTTTATCAATCCCAGAGAATGAAAGGCAAAGTCAACCTTGGCTGGATTTGAACATGTAAATAATCTACTGTTCTAACATGCTTAAAAATAGCATTTTAAATTCTAACAGATGGCCAGCAATTTTAAGGGAAGGGATTTAGTTGATTACATCAACCCTAGTACTTGACTGGTACTTTATTTTATTAACCCTGTAAGAGTTCTATAAAATATTGGTTTCAAATTTTGGCACAGGGCCAGCAATTTCAACGGAGGGGGTAAGTCCAATTACCACGCTCTGTGTTCAACTGGTACTTATTTTATCAATGCCGCTAAGCATTTCACCCAGCATGCTAATGATTCAGCCAGCTTGCCACCTTCCATAAAATATTGATAAGCAAACATGAGATCTTAGAATTCAATCAGCCACTAAAGACAAGCCATTGAAATATAGTATTTCAGAAGTAATGCACCACCAAACTTAGAATGCAACAAGCTTTTTGCTATTACTGGGATCAGTTAATATGTGAGAGGCAACCAACCAATTGAAGAAAAGACCAGGAGAGCAATGATTAGAGATATCCTTTTGATACCCTGAAGAGGCTCATGATAAACAAGTCAGAACTTAGAAGATATTCCTCCCAGTCAAAATTTTAAAAAAGAAAATGTAAATTAAACCAAACTGTGATATAACTAACCAGATATCTTTTCTAATGTTCAATTCTTTCTTGTAGATTAAAAGTAGTTTTTCGTCAACAGAAATATTTTTACAATATCAAAAGCTTTAAACTTATCATTCTAGGATATTAAATTAAGAGTACATTATACATTCTAAGATTGACTGAATATTTTCTCTGATAATTTTAAAATCTAAAATGTTAAGAAAACAATACCTAAACAAAAGATTTCACCTGATTTTCAAAAAGATTCTTTTTCTCCTTAAGTTCTGTTTTTAAGTTTAGAATTAACAAATTTTTTTCTTGATCATTCTGTTCATATTCATTTTCCATTTCTTTTATTTGAATATAATGCTTTTGTTTAACTGATTCCATCTTTGCAAGCTGCTGATCCATTAGTCTCTTAATTTCTGAATGCTTTTGTTCCTCAGCCAACTTTATCTCCAATCTGTGATCTGCAGTAAGCTGACATATCTGCTGTTTACGTTCAGACACCTCAGTTGCTTGGCGTGTGAGAAGATTTTCTAAATATGATTGTTGAAAGAAATTAGTGTTGTCAGAAGTGAAATTGGGAGACACAACACTAGTAGGTGAAACAAACTGTAAATAGAGAAGTTAGAATACATATTACTATAAAATACAGTTCATATCACATTCAACTTTGTGAAATTATAGAAATCAAAAGCTGGGAATGTTCTTCAATACTTCTACTATCTCTACTTTCCCTTCCATCCAATCTTCCTCGTTTCCTCCTACACACTAAGCCCATTTTAACATGTATGTGTGTGTGTGTGTGTGAGAGCATAATGTTAATAGCATTAGAAGTGATATCCTGTCTTAAAACCCTTCATTCTACTCTAGCACAATTCATATGTTACATGGAGAATCACAGACAATGTGACAGCTTCATATGATACTTTCAGGCACTAAGAGCCACTAATAATAGAGGGTAGCCATGTATCTTCTCTACAGCAAAACATCATCAGTTCTTGTCCCTCTATCATTTTAACCTCTCAACCCCTGGCATAAAGCCATCTTTCTCTCTATTACACACCCACTACCTGAAAGAGGCTTTTTTTTGTGGGTTACTTGGTGACCTCACCAGTGCCAGTGTCATGAAAAATGCACTCAGCACACTCTGTAAAGTGGTTGGTGTTAGGAAGGGCATCAGTTGTACAAGCCATGCCAAAGCAGACATTGGAGCTCAATGCAGTCCTCCAGTTTGTCAGATCCTGTTGAACCATCCAACCCATGCCAGATGGAAGAGCGAAGTAAATAATGATTATGAATCTGCAGCTGAGGTGATAAGACATCAGACTGGCAGCTGAAGGGTCACTGGTTCATATCCTTTCATCTGTACTGGTGTTATGTTCTTGATCTGAAAACTCAGCTCTCAAACTAGTCAAATCTACAAGTTATGTTGATACCATGGGCTCAGTACAACTCACTTGTGTAAATAGAGAGATCATTAGGTAGGTAATGTACAAGAGTTTCAATGGCTTACTGAACAGAGTTCAATCTCTACAATTGGTATCCAGGTAAGGTACAAGGAAAACCAAGGCAAAAAAAACAAAAAAAAACAATAATACTCCAATTGGTATAGTTTGAAGAGGGGTGGGTTCCACCAGGCCAAAAATGTTTTCCTAAAACACAGAGGGAACAGTATACCTGCATGGTTCTCAATCTGCTAAAAATAGCAACTAAATTGCCTTCAAATCACATCCTAGAAAGGATGTTACATATACAAGAAGATAGAATGGTCACTTAATTAGGTCTGCTCAAAGAGAACTGATCTGGAGCTAAACAAAAACAGTAACAGAGTATCTTCAGTAGTGTCCCAGCAGTCTAATGGATAATATGACTCATCACCTACAGTATAAGTTATGTCTTTGAATATGCATACCAATATAGATAAGTATACAAATATCAGTTTCAAAAATGAAGTGGATTTAAATTATTCACTGACTTACCTTAGAATCATTTATTTGCACTTTTTGTTGCTGCCTATAAGAGACAATAAAAAGAAAGAACATTACTAATCTGAAAATATCAATTCTAAACATCGTCAGTACTTTTTTAAACTATTTCAAAGTTAGTGAACGTTAATAAAAGTAGATATTAATAAAAGTAAACCTACTAACGGAATTCAGATCATATTTGATAAGCTGTTTCAAATTTTGGCACAAGGCCAGCAATTTTAAGGGAGGGATTTAGTTGATTACACTGACTTCAATACACTTGACTAGCACTTTATTTTATTGACCTGAAAGAATGAAAGGCAATGCCTAGCAAAAGATAGTCTACTTAACATACTTATTTATGCAAGCAAAGGCAATGCCTAGCAAAAGATAGTCTACTGAACATACTTGTTTATGCAAGCAAAAACATCTATAGGATAGGCTTACAAGTTAGAATAGTAACTTTTCTTGATCAAAAAACTTTAAAATAGTACCAAACTTGTCAGCATATCTTTTTAATAATAGGCCTCACTAGTAGCTAATATGATGTAAATATAAGTAAGTACTGCAGCTGAAACATTAGACTTGACTAAAGTATACTCCCCAAAGAATCCTGGCTACAACAAGAGAGGAGATAGATCATATCTGAGTCTAATAAGGCTAACAGGTTAAATCTTATTAGGGTGTAATATAATGAAAACCGGTAGCACTCTTAGTTCTTGGTAGTTAATAGTAAAATGGTATCCAGCAGTAAAAATGCTTGGTTGTAGAACATAATCATTTATTTAAATTAGTAGATCATCATCATCCTCATCATTTAACATTCCTTTTCCTTGCTGGCACAGGTTGGACAGTTTGACAGGAGCTGGCAAGCTGGAGAGCTGCACCAGGCTCCAATTGTCTGTTTTGGAAGGGTTTCTATAGCTGAATGCCTTTCCTAACGCCAACCACTTTACAGAGTCTACTGAGTGCTTTTTACGTGGCACCAGCACCAGCGGGGTTGCCAAGTAGATTGCAAGACAAAGACTTCTTAGTTGAGAGAGGGAGTGAAACCGAGGGAAGTGCTGTGTGCCAGATGAGACAGAGATAGTTGTCTTACTATAGAGTAGATACTTGGCTACCCCAGTAGGACAAGGAAGGAGATGGAAAGTGGGAGAGAGTTGGAGAGAAAGATAGAGAGACAGTCAGAGTGAGAGAGAAATAGATGGTGTTGGAGATGTATTGGGACCTACCCACAAGGAACAGTGGAGATGAGTATATGTAGTAAGGAGAAAATAGAGGCGGATGTTCCATAAAAGTGTGAGGGGATATGTTTAGAGATGGGGAAGACAGACTGTAGCAAATGACGATGAGAGAAATTGGAGTGGCTGGGAGGGGGGTAAGGTAAATATGTAAGGGCATGAAGAGATATCTAACATATAGATATATTTAACATATAGCAGTAAGAAAATACAACTATATGAAGTAAATGTAAGATTGAAATGTTATATTACTTGGAGTGTGAAAGTCAGTTTTAGATTGATTTTACTAATGCATCTACTGTTATAGAAAATTGGTACTTTCCTTCATGTAGCTGATCTTTCATATAGATCGACTATATGAATTCTTCAGTCACTACAACTCCATGGTGCTGTTTTCTTGCAGACTTTGGCTTACAGATATCCAAATTGGATATCAACAACATTGATTTCGCCCATAATGGATGACCTCCAAATATCATAGACACCACCACCCCCTTTGTGGTGGTAGTAGAAATGTGGTGGTGGTGGTGGTGGTGGTGGTGGTGGTGATGGTGATGGTGATGATGATGATGATGATGATGATGATGATGATGATGAAACCAACAGCAAGGTTGGTATTAACATACCGCAATCTTCTGCTTTCCTTTTTTAACATTTCAATTTCAGACTTCACTTCAAAGAGTTGTTTGTTTGCATCACCAACCACAGAAAATGTCTCGAAAGCAGTTGGTGGTAGTAGTTGGAATTCATCATTTTCTACAGAGATTAATAAAATATTTTTTTAAAAAAACTTTTCTATCAAAATTTTTTTTCCATATTTAAAATTGAAAAATATTAAATTAATTAATTTTATAACATCCATAAGCAATGAGTTACATATTATGTAATCTTACTACAAATAGTACCAAGTGATCTACACCAAAATGGATTAGTTATCACAATATCTATTCAATAGTTTCTGATTTACTAACTCTTGTAGTCTAGTTATTTGTTGAGAAACGGTGGTTTAGTACCACAAATTGCAAGAAAAATTTTAAATGAGAAGTAGCATTTAAAATAGATCTACAGAAAGAATCAAGATGGTGAGTTTGGAAATAATTTATAAAAATGATATCTAAAATTAACAATGAACTAAGACACATAAAGAATTAATTCATTTTTTTATTTTTTATTTAAAATTGTTTCTCATTTGTAATTTTATTTTCAGAAATATAATTCTGAAAATAGAAAAAAATTGTGAAATAATTCTAGAATTTTAATTAGTTAAATATTTAATTTTCCAAGACAAAGAACCCTCAACCCATACTGAAGATATTGTTTTTCTTCCCATTGAGCAAAACACATAAATGTACACGTTTCAATACATCCAGCTCAAAACAAATAATGAGGACCATTTCTACTTATTTTCAGTAATTAGTAATATATTTAATACTTAATTTTAATATTAATTTCAAATTTTAGCACAGGGCCAGCAATTTCGGATGATGGGGTGAGTCGATTACATTGACCCCCAGTGTTCAACTGGTACTTATTTTATCGACACCCCCCACCCACCCCCAAAGGATGAAAAGCAAAATCAACCTTGGCAGAATTTGAACTCAGAACGTGAAGACGGACAAAATGCTGCTAAGCCTGGCGTATTAACGGTTCTGCCAGTTCGCCGCCTTATAATTTTAATATCAATATTGGTTTAAAATTTTGGCATAAAGCCATCAATTTCAGAGGAGGGGGTAAGTCAATTATATTGACCCCAGTGCTCAACTGGCCCTTATTTTATCAACCAATTTTAATATTAATATTTAATATATAGTACCCATAATATCTGGAAGTACATCAAACTAAACAGATACAAAATGTTTTCTTTTAATTTTCATATTTTGTAGCTTAATTACAGAATGATGGAGTTATGTCATTAAATCTATAAACTAAGAAAGTACTGTAGTTGTTGCTGCTGTTATTATTGAGTAGCTCCACACAACTATATTTGAGTACATACACTAAAGAATGGAGAAAGGGTAGAATCAGTGAAAAAACTTCTATGTATTAGCTTGAACTGTTCAATGTTGCAGCCAAATCTCCCATCAACTAACTCAACTCCCACCATCTTTAAAATGAATGAGAAACAAAAATCCTAAATTAACATGTTTAAAAACAACTCCACAATGAAGATAATTTTACCAAGCAATTGATAAAATGCATAATAGTACTGTATTAACCAAACATGTAGGAAATAAAACATTTTCTTTTGCTTCCATACAATATTTTGTTTTACTGTATAACCATATACATATCTGCATCCCCAAATGCCTGAGTGTACGAAGCATGTGTAATCTGTGTTTCATCTACAGCATTTCCTATGTTTTTTCCCAAGATGGCATGGATCGAATAGATCTGTTCCAGCATAGCAAGATACCACTTGTTACATTCCTTCATCACCTAATATACACAACAGAGGAAAACCATCCATCTTTTGTATCATTATGATTGACGTGTTTTTTTTTATGGCTGGATATCCTTCAATCACCAAGCCCTTTACAGTGTGATCTGACATGACTAATAAGTACCATCAACCTTATACCAGTGTATTTCTTTCTTAGACAGGCTGTTCTCACTACAGTTTGCTTTCATCCTTGTTACGTCCTATTTGTGTATATGTGTGGTCTATTTATCTTGCCAAAACATCTAGACAATATGAACAATGCAGTTTTGATTTCTCCTAGGCTACAGCCATATTAAATACTCAAGCATTATTTTGCTAGTGACTCAAAAAAAAAAACAAATGGAAAAATCATAAGATAGGCTAAGTTTGGGTTTCAAATCTCCAACGGGTTGAGCGTAACTTTTCAATTTATCCCAACTATAAATGCTAGGTATAGGCATTCGCCGCCCACCTGTGGAACAATCTTCGTCAAACGTTGTACTGAGAAAACCAAGAATTCTCTAATTTGCCTGTTTTCCTCCTTCAAAAAAACTCCGTAGAAATTTCAGCGAGCATCTAATCTTGGCCTGCTAGAAATAGCAGCCAAATTTCGCTTAAATCACACCCTACCACTTTAAAAACGAGAGTTATAGCTGGAACACTTTTGATCAGGTGTCTGTTCAATCAGTTAAATAACAACAGCAATTCCGTATATTTTTCTGCTTCAGAAATTTGAATTAGCATCTACTACGCAGAGTTCGTCAATCATTATTTCTAACAGTTATATCTTCTGAATATATAAGACTAATACAAAGTAAATATGTTAAATAAATATGATACATCTAACAATTTCGTAAGTAAATTCATTTATAGCATTCTATTTGTGTTTTGAACAGCGATTTGAAATGGATGGAACTGTAAGAATAAAAACAAAATAGTATACTTTTAACATAATCAAAATCATCCAACGAAAAGTAGTAATAAAAATAACTATTTGAATAAAGTAACCACTAATAAATCTTTTTAGTAAATACAGTATTTGCTTCAATTTGATTATGAAATTTGCCGCCATCAGTTGCTAAGCGACAAGCACAGCGTTCGATAATATTTTCTTTTCTTAATATCATGACTTTAAATTAATAAAATTAAATACAATAATATGAAATAAGTTTACATTGTAAGTTTTCGACGTAAATAATGATAGATAATGGTATATATACACAGAAAATAGCACGAAACAGAAAACTGACCCTGCGAATGAGCTGCCATTGTTCATACGAAAACAACTAATGTCGTAAATAGAGGTGAAGGTTAACATTTTATTCTGCGGTTTTTAGCAATAAATAAATTTATCGAGCTATCTTATAATATTTCATGCTTTATTAA
Source organism: Octopus rubescens (assembly GCA_027564515.1). Taxonomy (NCBI): domain Eukaryota; kingdom Metazoa; phylum Mollusca; class Cephalopoda; order Octopoda; family Octopodidae; genus Octopus; species Octopus rubescens. The sequence goes on along the minus strand of JAOPUL010000001.1, from coordinate 130,995,626 downwards.
ATGTTTATATCCCAAATGCTTGTCTTAATTTATATAAGCGTAGCTGTGTGGTAAGACGTTTGCTTTCCATCCACATGGTTCCGGGTTCAGTCCCACTACGTGGTACTTTGGGCAAGTCTTCTACTAGAGCCCAGGTTGACCAATGCCTTGTGAGTGGATTTTGTAGACAGAAACTGTAAGTATATATAAATGTGTGTGTGTGTGTATGTCTTTGCACCTCACAACCAGCGTTGGTTAGTTTACATCCCCGTAACGAAGCGGTTCGGCAAAAAAAGAGGCAGAATTTCGGATCACGACGCCCACATAAGCTGGATTTTCTCCGTTTTGACGGGGACTTTTCCAATTTTATTTTACCACGGCCTTCGAAATGATGGGAGGAAGCTATTTATGAAAAGAAAATTTCGAAAATATTTTTTCATCTCCCCTCCCCACTTCATCTGGACCGATTTTGACAAATGTTGTGGGGTCTACGCACTTAAAAACGATGGAAGAAACCTTAAAAACAGGTGTATGATTTAAGGGAGTTTTAGCTGTTGTTTCTAGCACATCCTACGACCACCTGGTACCTTCCTCGTTTTTTCCCCCACCACCCTCGTCACTAAGTGAGTCCGTGTGTATGTGTGTAAGAAAAAAACATTTACTAACAGAAAAGTATATTAGAAAAAGAAAAATTTTTTTGGAAATTTATGATTTTTTTCAATCTCATCCCCGTTTGTTTCTGTTTATAATTTTTAAATATTGGAGATCCTGAGATGGTCGTTGCAGCTCCAGGCATTTAAACAATATACGTACCTTAAGTATGCAGTATTGGTAATGTTTACACTATTTGTGATTATTTTAAACGACTTCCACTGGTATAAAAATATTGAGTGATTATCACAGGCAACAGTTCTAAGATTGCATAATTGTTTGGGAATAAATTTTATATTTTTTCTATAAATCAATATACATATAGACATCTCTCTCTCTCTCTCTCTCTCTCTCTCTCTCAAGTCGTCTGCCCTTGGGTAGGTTCTGTGCATGTGAACCTTCTCTAGCACTCTCTCAAGTCGTCTGCCCTTGGGTAGGTTCTGTGCATGTGAACCTTCTCTAGCACTCTCTAACCTGCTGTTCCCTTCATTGAGTGGTATAACTTCCTCTACCTAATATTATCCATTATTGAGGGCGGCGAGCTGGTAGAATCGTTAGCACGCCGGGAAAAATGTTTAGCGACATTTCTTCCGGCTTTAACGTTCTGAGTTCAAATTCCGCCGGGGTCGACTTTGCCTTTCATCCTTCCGGGGTCAATAAAATAAGTACCAGTTTAACACTGGGGTCGATGTAATCGACTAACCCCCTCCCCCAAAATGGCTGGCTTTGTGTCTAAATCAGAAACCATTATTAAGCTAGTGTTTGCAACATAAATTAACATAAAACTTTGATGGAATATTGTAATTTAGATCTCTTTAAAACAGCAAGTTTTGTGTCAAAGAACCAAGGGCAGATTCAGGCAGTTTAGAATCGAAAGGATTAATATCCGGTTTCCAAGCCAGCATGGGAAGGACCCATCATCTGGCAAAATAAAATTACAAACAAGAACAGAAATAAATAAAAAAAAATATAAATAAATAAAAAACTCATGAAAATGAATAGTATGGTTTATGCCTATAAATTACTAAAACTTTGAATTTAGTTTCACAAAACTGAAACTGCCAGGCAACATTTAAAATATAAAAAAAAACTGTTAAAGGAATAATTTTGTAAGTTTTATCTACTCTTAATAGAAAAAAAAAACAAAAACATTTATCGAGAGTTAAATGTTAAAAATAAAAGGAAAAGAATCATTAAGAAATTCCACTGAAAAGTATACCATTTATCAGAATTTATAGCTGAATAAATACTTGAGAATGCAGAATAGTGTGAAATGTCAATAGGAGATTGATATGAAGCAGAAATCAAATATTATTCTGATAAAATCAGGATATCATATGAAATGGCTTGTAACAAGTTGCTGCTAAAACTGCTACAAATGGTTAAATTTAAAAATAGTATCTTGAAATTGAAAGCATCCTAGACAGCTGGGGTTTATGAAGTAAATGATGCTGTACTAACTGAAAGAAATTTTATAAAATGGTGGAACCTTAAAGCCTGTTGATATGCATCAGCTAAAGATACACACAAACACACCCACATAGAGTGCAAAGACAATAAACATTAAAAAAGACAACACAGGAAGTACAAAGTTTTACAAATATGGTATTAATTTAAAGCTTCAACAGAGAAATGTCTTAACGTTTTGGATATTAGTCCTTCATCAGAAGAAAAGCTAGAAAGAAAGAAGCATAGAGAGTGAGAAAGGGAAATAGTGAAAAAAAAAGGGAATGGGGGACAAAGGGTTAAAAACATTGTGGGAATGCTGCTTTATGGAAGGAAATTATGAGAGAACAAAGGGGTGGGTGTAGAGATGCCAGCATTAGAGTATACCTGAATCTAGAGATAGGTTTAAAGGGGACTGGTGTGTGTTAGTGTGGTGTATATAAGTGTACAGATGAGTACAAGTGCAAAAGTACAGTGGCATTAGTTAGTGATCAGGGTGTTGGTAATTGTGTGCCTGTGTTAAAGAAACAAAATAAGTGACTAGAGGAGTTCCTTGGCTCACAGACATGCTCTCTCTTCTCTCTCTCTATATATATAATGACCTCTGCTCCTCAGAACTGGCTGGTCACATGCTTCTTCCATTCAGGCATATACAGTTCACTTGTTGCTCCTCTACTCATCATTAATATTGTATCTACCACACCAACACATTAACCCCTATATCCAGTCCTTCCTCCTCAGAACACTGACCCTCTGAAACTCCCTCTCTGCACATGTCTTGCAACAAAATCAATCTCATCCGTCTTGGAGGTCATGTGAAGGGTATTGACAGCCTCTTTCACCAGTAAAAAGGTAAATATAATATTTTAGTAAGTAAAAAGGGAAAAAAAAAAAAGAAAATTTTTAAAAATCATTGGTTTCTTTTTTTGGCTTTAGAATAAAATATGAATAATAAACAATCTAAAAAAACAAAAAAAGAACTATCAAAATGATTAAAGGTAAGAATTCTTAAAACATCTAAATTTGTCTTTTTATGGAAGCTACTCTTTTGGTTGATAGTTAGTAGCACTGACTAATTGGTATCTACAGAAACATGAAGTTTCTTTGGCAAGACAAAGGTTTTTGGTGGAAAAGTCTGTGAGTGGAAGAAGAAACGAGAGCATTCAGTGAAATATATAGCATAGGAGATTAAAATATGGTGTTAATTCAATATAACAACACCAACAGCAGTAAAAGGAAGACATCGAGATTATTCTATAGTTATTTATTATTGACTCTTTGAATGTCTTTCTTCCTCAGCCTTCTGATAAAAGACATCCTCTTGATCACACAAAGACATACATGCCCATATGCACCCATATATATATATATTATATATAGATATATATATATATATATAAACAGTTATATATAT
>JAOPUL010000001.1:130976147-130989894 GCA_027564515.1 Octopus rubescens | reverse complement strand
GTAATTTTTCAGCATATTTTCAACTGTTATTCGTCTGAATATTATTCTATAATATTCCCCCTCACTATATATATATACACACACATATGAAAACATACATACTCACTCTAACACATAAACACATACGAGCGCGCGCCACATACGAGCATACGAGCACACATACGTTAAACTGCATCTCCACCCTTTAATCAGTAATATTTTTGTTCCGACTCTCCAGACTTCAAAGTATTTAGTTATCCAGTTGGTGAATATTATTTAAGTCATTATATTTTCTATTCCATTTCTTTACATGTTTGTTTACACTTTTAATGAAAATATTCCTTATATAAACCACCTTGTATTTCTATAAAAGAAAAAAAAAAACATAAATGAAATTTGACGTGTTGATATTTATTGTTTCTATTTCTATTTCACTATGTAGTTTGTTAAACTAATAAAGAAACATCAATTTTGTTAGGAGAAAAAATTTCATGATTAAAATCTGTTTAGTTAAATGTCTTTATTTTTCGGTTAACGAAGTCAGTGCCTGGATATGAAATTTGCTGGAGAAATTGTACAGAAGATACATTTGTAAAATCGATTTGTTAAGGAGGAAAATGGACTGAAACAATGTAAAGTGAGGAAAATGATTGAGAAAAAATTAGTTTGAGTCTAACATATTGGTTGAATGGTAGAAGTACACCAATTTCAAAGAGAAGAGCACAGACTTTATAAACTTTAGAGAAGGCTATAAAGAAACCATTCCATTGAATCTTTTCCGGGGCAGTTTGTTTGGGAAATAAATTTGCTTTTAAAATATTTAAAATAAAACATTTATGCGTTATGACTATAAACACTTACTTCTGTTTATAAATTTAAAACATGGTGTTTGAACATATTCTTCTGTCTATGGATTTAAAATAAAATATACAGGCATTATATCGATAAACATTAAAGATTTAAAATAAAACATGTAGGTCTTTCTATAAACATTTTTCTCTTTATAGATTTAAAATATGTAGGCTTCATATCTAAACTCAGTCTTCTGTTTTTAGATTTAAAATTTAAAAAATGAAGGCGTTATATCTGTAAACACATACTTCTGTTTATAGATGTGAAACATGTCGGCATGATATCTATAAACACATTCTTCTGTTTACAGATTTGAAATAAAACATGTAAGCATTTTATATCTGTAAACACATTCTGTTTACTGCGCATACGAGAAAACAAAATAAGTATTAATGACTAATTGATTTCTAACAATTATTATTACCTGTATGAAAAATGGGGAATAAAGAAAACAAAATTAATGAATAAATCTCAGAAACTATAATGAAGAAATTATGAATGTGGTTTATTTTTGACCGATGTTTTACCAAGCCAGCCTTATTTTAAGTGGGTGTTAAGCCATATTATCTCTTTTATCTCACCATTACACTCAAGGCTCAATTCTAGTTTTGTATTGTGATTTACCGCTTCATTTTCAACCAAAATGTTCAGTCTAAATATTATTTTTACAACTATTTTTTTGTTTATCTCTCAAGCAATGTTCCCTCTAAATTTTTTCTATGGGGAAACCCAGAAATGTGTACCGTGTACACATTCTGTCTTTGTAAAGTTTGTGCGCATCCATAAGAGTAACCATCACTCAAATTTCTGCAATTAAAAAAACATTTCATCTTGAAAATCTTGAGTGAACATTTTTTCCTTTCCTAGTTAGAAAACGTGTCCACATGCACAAGCATTCAGCTTACAGGGGAGCACTGCTAAAAAGACTCAACAGGAAATCAAATTGTGTGACAGCCATTGACAAAATTGTCAACTATCGTGAAGACGTCAAATTTGTCCTAAATCATTGAGAGAAGAACGTTGATACTATTTAACAAAATAAACTATTTTTCGCTGTCGAAAATCAGGACTGCAAAGCGAAATAAAATAGCAAAAATATGATTATCATGTTGAACTAATTACCATTAGTATTACCTTGCTAATTAATTATGTCTGCAAAAATGATCATTACAAAAAGAATGAAGATATATATTCTTTGCTTTGTTTTGTCTTTTAATTTTTATGTGCGTGTTTGGGGTGGATGGGGAATGAATTTTTTATAAAATTCAGTTTTCAGTGGTGTTATTTTGAATATATTTTGCTCAAATTTTGTTTTAAAACACCTTAATAAAGTTAATATAGTTTTTAAATACTGCTTTTCGTCTTTTAGAAAATTTTGAAGAAGCCATGTATGATGACCAGTCAGATTTCATCCAGTCTGTGTATCATGAAGTCACTTCATCTTCAATTTATAATCATTTAGAGACCCCTCACTCGAATTTTGACAGTTCCATTTCATTCTCAGAAACTGGTATTTGTGATGGTTCCCTTGACACTCCTTATTTTCCTCATTCACCGTCAGATTTGGAACCTGAAGGAGATGAGACAGATAAACTTCTTAATAATTTTGGTGAGATTTTGTTATAAACATCTTTTGACAGCTTTAATGCCAATAGTAAATATATAGTATTAGTCAAATATATATCGTTGAACAGTTGAGTTTTGTTTCTATTACTTCCACAAAGTATAAAATAATGGTCATTTGCCCTCCAAGCAATAGCAGCCAAACGTCCTTCAAATTACACCCAACCATTTTAGATAAGGATAATGTAGTTGTAGATAACCTTAAAAGACGGGATGGTCAAGAATGGAATGCCTTTCATTATGAGTTTGTTCACATGTTTATAAAATTCATGGGACTGAAATTCCATCATCAATAGAATTTCAAATATCAAAACTTGAATAAGTAGAGAAGGGTGATGAAGGCTACAACAATGTTGATTAAGACAGAAAATAAATCTATTCAATATTTTAGCTTTAATAAACCATTAATGTAAAATAAAAAAGATTTACTGTAGACAATGCTGAAACAGTTCTGAAGTGAAGCTAGGATAATTCAGCCAATAAAAATACTTGATCTTGATCAGAATTTTTGACCATGAGTGTTCAGTTGTTCTGAATTAGCATATATGTGGTTGAGTATTTCATAGACACATATACCCTTAACTTAATTCTCAGATGGAATCAGTGTGACACTGTGTGATAAGACTGGACCTTTAAATTACAGATATAATCCATCTGATGGGCTTCTACATAGTTTCCATCTACCCAATTCCACTCATAAGATATGGGTCATCCTGAAGCTATAGAAAATTACACTTGCTTAAGATATCACATGTGGATTAGTGGTTTGGGTGTTGCATTCATCATCATAAGGTTGTGGTTTCAATTCTTGGACTGGGGCAGTGTGTTGTGTTCTTAAGCAAAACACTTCATTTCATTTTGCTCCAGTCCACTCACTTGGAAAAAATGAGTAATCCTGAGACGGACCAGCATCTCATCCAGCAGGGAATATATATGCCACAGAATCTGGGGAAACTGGCCTTATGAGCCTTATAGTTCAGGATGGACCTTTGATTTTTTTTTTCTTTTAAAGATACCACACAACCAAATCAGAACCTCTTTATTTGGGCATACTGCACCTAAGATTCAGCCAATAAAATGTTTGAAAATATAGAAGCTCTTTACTTATAGTTTTAGCCCTTCAACTGTGAAAATACATTTCATGGTTATTTTAGTAATTATGTTAAATATTTACAACAAAAAAAAATAGAATTGGTATTTTCTTCAAGTCACATTGCCTCAATAAATGTGACATATCTCATCATGAAAATGGCTCAAACATGACATTGTTCAACAAAAGATTGATTGGTATATAAAACTACGTTTTGCAGTTACTGGTAAAAAAATATTGAGTGGACATATCTGATTTCCACTACAAAAGGATTAAAACATTTGATTATGGCAACTTATTTAATACATAAGTTTCCACTGTTTCTCCTAAAGGCCTTAATAGGACTAAATTCTATATTCTATGTAGATGTATAGATGGGTATTAAACCATAGGAGAGATGTGACAGTAATGAGAAATTACTATGACCTATAAAAGACAGTATGAGCTTGTCTCTAATCATAGTAATCTGGTGGGTGTTGTGAAACTTGATGTTGATGAATAGATTAAGAAAGAAATTTAAACTATGCTTAAGGGTTCAATGTTTGTCAACTCAGCTAGCCCAGTGGCGTGTAGGTATCTACCAGGGCTCTGCCTCAGTCTATTTTTCTCATTATAATCCTTCAGGCAATCTCACTGAAGTTTCGGACTGAGTAGCTGTAAAAACTTTTGTATGCTGATTTTCAATGCAAGAATTTGAGTCAAAATCAACAAAACGGCTTAAGTATTTGAAAGTAGCACTTTAGAAGTGACTTTCATCAGAGTATAGAAAGGGATAGGTAGGAGTATAGAAAGGGATATTATGTAATCTGTACAATGAGTACACATAGGGGATATTGGAATCTCTGGAAGACTGACAGGGACCCTGAACTTTACATACAACAGATGCACTGTAGTAGTTGGTTACTTCAATAGCTATGAACTGAAGACTATGGAATACTTAAATATCTCATTAGAAGTAGTATTTCTGTTTTTTAGATGATATAAATACTTAGAGAAGTAGATATAGGCAATATATTATGCCAAATGTATATACAACAGATTTATGAGAAAGATAGATTACAAGATGTTTGAGGAAGGAGGTTGGAAATGAAATACATTGGCCGATACATTTAGTAATGTCTAATTTAATGAGAATGAAGCATATTGGATGAAACATTACTGCAAGTAGATGGGGGAAAGATAGACAAAGAAAGACTTGAGATGAATGATTAGATTAATCTCCATGAGATGATACAAGATCAAAAGGAAAGAAGGAATACAATATTACAGATTTATCAAACCCAAACATGGAGAACAATGAATACTGATTTCAAATTTTGGGGGAGAGGATAAGTTGATTGCATCGACCCCAGTACTCAACTGGTACTTATTTTATCGACCCCAAAAAGATGAAATGCCACTAAGCATTTTGCCCAGCGTGAGAAAACGATTCTGCCAGCTCGCCACCTTATTAGAGAATGATGAATATTAAAATAATGTTTATATTGCTGTTGACTTGAAATTGAAATATACTTTTTCTCATGTAAAATATTTTGTTTCAGGTAAATATTTTAATGAAAAACTCAACAAAGAAGTTAATACTTTCTATAGATCTCTTTCACACATGTTTAATGAACAGAAAATTCACGTGAAACAAATTATAAATGCAGCAATAAATTATGACTTGAAGCAGGTATTATACATACATTCATATTTTTAATAGATTCATCTTTTCCTGTTCAATTAGCAACTATGATTTTAACTCCTTGAAAATATATTAGACTTCAGTATACCTGATATGTTGTAATAATATTTCATAAAGTTCTCTTACAATAAATGTTGACTCTACAGAAAAGTATTTTTATTAAAGGATGGTCAATATATGCATGTTGGGGTATGAGTTAAACGTATATGATAACATCTGTGCATACATGATTATATATATATATATACAATAAAATAATTTTGTGGCTGTTAATTTCATTGGTTGTTAACACAATATATACTTTATTAACACAATATATTTGTATTGTTTGTTAGTAGGATCCTGATTAAAAGCAACATCAGAGGGATTTCATTTTTATTTTTACATTGAATCTCAGAATGGAGATACACAAACAAAATAGTTTATCCATTATTTATTCAGCAATTCAGCAGTATATCTTTGATTTAGGTATGTTTTTCAGATACTGCCAGATTTGATTGCCTGTCTACTGTTAGTACTCAAGAACATGTTGAAATTGTGGAACAATTAATTTGGGTACAATTTTATCAAAAGTTGTTTTGATGGGTTTTCTAAGTAAATTTCTATATACTGAATCTAAATAAATCAGATTTTTCTTATCAGGCTTAGTTTTCTTGTGACTCTATGGTCTTTTTTTTTTTTTTTTTTTTTTTTATTTACTTATTTAGCATAATAACCACTTTTGGTGGAAGAAAGTTCTGAATAAGCTGCCAGGATAAATTTTGTCATACAGGGCAAGTGCAGGTTGAAACATTCAGACATGCACCTATTAAAATCCCAGAAACATAATTTTATATTATTAGAGAAAAAAAAATGCTTTGAACTTTATTTCAGATATAAAATTGGGGATCAGAAGAGTTGGGCCTCTTACATTTGATATGTGACTTTTGTAAGACTACTAGCAGGATGGCTAAATGGCTCATGTCATATGTTATTTGTTATTCCAGTGATTTGGAGGGAAACTAAAACTCATATAGCACACTGTAGAAACATTTCAAAGCAAAGAGCTTAATTAAATGCCCTGTCTACAGTGTAAGCTGTTTCCTACAGCATGCAACTTCCAGTACCAAGTCCTCCTGAGCATAAAGACTCAAACAAAGCCAGTGCATATCACTAGGAAAAAGATTAAGACATTTCTATTCCAACATTCTATACCGCCTGTTCCTCCCAATGAACTGCTTTTACTGTCGCAAGGAAATTTGAATGAACTAGTTTGTGATTTGAATTTATCTAAAGACAGTCTGAACCTTTTGGTTCAAATTTAATTGGATGGAATCTACTACAATGTGATATTAATATTGTGCTTTCTGAAGCTGCCATGAGGAATTCAAAGAATAGTTCTCTCATGAAGATGGATTTCTACTGTGTAAAGATATTAATTCAGTCAGGGGACTCTTGCTCATGAACATAATGTGGATGAGTGATGGTTGTTTATTCATTCCTAAAAAGTCTGATCATTGCAAATTTGATGGGGCTGCAGCTTCCTACATCTGCTGCATTTAATGCTCATGTTTCTTTGTAATTTTGAAAAGAGTTAGCCTTAGCATTATCATTGAAAGAGATTGAGATAATTTCTCTATTTTCTCTTTATGAAAAGTAGTCTATATTAAAAGTTTACTGTTATACAACCATAAGTCTAATATAGTAAAGTAATGAATTTGAAATGTTTAGTAATGGACTTGGAAATTGTGAAAACAGTTGGTGAAGCAAGTTTTTCTAAACCAAATGTGGCTGTGTGGTAAGAAGCTTGCTTCCCAACACCTAGTTCCAGGTTCAGTCCCACTGTGTGTTCTACTATATCTTCGTGCCGACCAAAGCATTGTGAGTAGATTTAGTAGACGGAAACTGAAAGAAGCCCATCGTATATATATATATATATATATATGTTTGTGTGTCACTTGACAACCAGTGTTGGTGTATCTATGTCCCTGTAACTTAGCGGTTTGGCAAAAGAGAGGCTTTGAAAAAATAAATAAATACTGGGGATCGATTCATTTGACTAAAGATTTTTCAAGCCGGTGCCCCAGCAAGGCCGCAGTCTAATGACTGAAACAAATAAAAGATTATATTTCATATAAGATACGAATCCTAATGGAATTTTTTCTATTTGTTTCAGCCATCAGTATCTGGAATAACTCAACCTATGACTGAAGATGCTGGTTTTCTCCCATGTAAGTTATCACAAACCATTTATCATTATCAAATGATTGATAAATACAGTTTTTCCTAATTTATTCAATACCTTTATTTTATTAAATATTAAATTGTTGTCTTTTAATCTTTCCTATAAGCATTTAGATATATTTCAAATGACTTAGGTTATTTTAGATCTGATGGTTCTTAAAAAAATTCCCATTTTACTTCTAATTTCCATTTCAATAGAGAATTTTGGTGTTCAGTTGTTTTACTTGTATATCAAAAGTTATGCAGTCATTTTCACAATAAGTCTTGGATATGATGATTTCTTAAAATAAAATATTAAAAAAACATTGAGATGCCAGCCACAAGACTCCAGGATGATAGAGAGAGCAGAGAAAATGTAATTTTTTGATATTCATGTCTTTGTCAAATGGAGATGTGGTAAGTGATGCAAGCTACAAGTGAAAGACGTTTTTGAGAATGGAAAATTTGTGAAACTTTTAAATGAAAATATACAGAAAAATCTTACAAAATATTTTCATGTGCCGGTGTCACGTTAAAAACTCCCGTGCCAGTGACACGTTTAAAACACTAGTGCCGGTGACATGTTAAAAACACTCTTGCCGGTGACACATTAAAAACACTCGTTCCGGTGACATGTTGAAAACACTCGTGCCGGTGACACGTTAAAAACACCTGTGCTGGTGACACATTAAAGGCACCCAGTACTCTCTCTGGAGTGGTTGGTGTTAGGAAAGGCATCCAGCCATAGAAACCAAACCAAAACGGACTGGAGTTTGGCTCAGCTCCCTGGCCTGGCAGTCTCCAGTCAAACCATCGAACCCATGCTAGCATGGAAACCAACGCTAAATGATGATGATGATGGATTAAGTTCAGTGTGAAATATTTTTATAATTCAAGGCACTTTTTAATTGCCTAGCATTAGTGGTACAAGGTGTGGTATGTGTGTATACATATATATATATATATATATATCCATGGCCTAAAGTTTCTCTCTTTTGTGTTTTAAGTAAAGATATCATAGTAAGTCTGTCTTGAACCCTAGTAGTCTTTATAATCATTGGTGTCTTCTGAAGGAATAGTACCATATTTTCCTGTGACAAAGCCATTATGAATCTGGAAAACAATACTAACAGGAAATATTTCCACATCTGGTTTGTTGTTGTTTGTTTCATTAATAGTTGTCCATGTTGTCTCATTACTATTTACATTTCTAGTGTACACTGTCTATTTTTCATCTATGGGGATTTTTTCTCTCACTATCTTGCTTTTGTTCTCTCCCTCTGTCTTTCACTTTCTCTCTCTCTCTCACCTATTCCTATTCCAGTATCCTACTACTTCTCCTGTTATTCTCTTATTCCTACTTGCAAACTTCACACTGACCACATACCTCAGTTCCTCTTTCTGACCTTCAAGTGTTATTTTGTCAAAAGACTCAATTTTCCTCTGTGCGATCCTCCTTTCTTTTTGTTCCAAACTAAGTCAAAACACAGCATCACTTTTATGTTAAGTCATAATACTCTATTTGTTTATGTTGTTTTGTTATAGTCATAAGTCACAGTCCTTTATGTTTTAAATCGTAAGATATTAAAATGTTCTTTCATGTACCCAGTAATGTTTGTAATCACCTGCACTTTCCTGAGGTGCAGTACCATGTTTTCCATTCTCAAAACTGTGATGCATCTAGATAACATGGCTGATGAGGGGTATTTTGTTTATGTTTTATTATCTGCAGCCCACACTGTCTCACTACTGTTTATAGTTATGTTTCCAGCACACAGTTCCTATTTTTAATACACACACACACACACACACACACACACACATATATAGTGTGGAGGAATGAAGTGGGTGACAAGGACAAGCTACCGGAAGCAAGGAGAGGTGACATCACGTCAAGAAGCGGCATGTTCAAACAGCCTCTTTCTTTGCTGGTGCGTCAAGTGGGACAAACATGTTCTTGGGAACGATTTTAGAGAAGTAGTTCTATCCAGAAGCTTGGGTAGAGGGCACGCGAGGGTACAACTGTTAAGTTTTGCTGGTTCCTGTGACCCAACATTTGGATTTACTGTTGCCGATTGCATCCTTGAGGTAAGAGTAACCTATATTTGTGCCTTACAACTACAGATAGGTAGGTAGTTAGTTAGTCATATAGTATACATATGTGGTTTAATCCTACCGTGCAGCACCTTGGGCAAGTGTTGTCTACTAGACTATAGGCAAACCAATATTTTGTAAATGGAATTGGAAGATAGAAACTGTATAGAATTTTAGTGTGTGTGTATATGTGTGTGCATACATATGTGCACAAACATTGACATTTTATGGCTTCAGTTGTCAATGGGAATTTATATTAAAAGAACTATATAGCAACTTTATATTAGTTAAATCATTTAGTTTGAAAATAAAGACATGTTTCTATATGTTAAGCACCTGGGCAATACCAGGTGCCTCAGCTAATCATCATTATCATCATCATCCTTTAACGTCCGTTTTTCCACGCAAGCATGGGTTGGACGGTTTAACCGGAGCTGGCAAGCTGGGGGCTAACACCATGCTAATATGTATACATATATGATGATGATGATGATGATGATATATTAAGTACTGGTATGACTGTGTGGTTAAGAAGTTTGTTTCAGTTCCTAGCTCTAACTCACTGCACAGTACCTTGTCTTCTACTCTAGCCTCAGCTTAACCAATATGCCTTGTGCAATTTGGTAGGTGGAATCTGCATAAATCTGTAATGTGTGTGTGTCTATGTTTACAGTAGTTTGAAGACCAATGTTGTTTATCTCCTTACGTCAACAAACAGAAATTGATAAAATATTTATCAAACTGAAATAAGTACTAGAGTTGATAAATTATTTACCAGACTGAAATAAGTACTGGAGATGATATAATCATCTAAACCCTCGAAGGCATTGCATCAGCATAGCAGCAATCTAATAACTGAATTCTGTAAAAGAATATGTATATCTTTCACCAAAATATATCAATTAGAAAACTGAAAAACTAGTGCTTTTGAATATAAATACACTATGTGATGTGGTGAGGTATTTGTTCCACATGGAATTACATAAATAATACCTTGTTGCTCTTGCTGTGAGAAGTGTAATGAACCTATTCTTAGTCTATTTCACCAAACCCAATATAAAATATATAAAAAAAATATCAGGAAGATAAGAGGAAATAAATGTGTGAATATTGATAAGATTATTTGGTACGTTCTAGCAGTTTCCCTCCAAGTAGAAGCTAGATGCTGCTCAGCCAGTCTAATATAGATGTGGTATACATTGACTTTGTGAAAACTTCCATCAAAGTTAGTCATTGGATATGTCACAAACATTGTCATTTCATCATTGTTGGAAAACTAGGACAGTGTTGGTATGACATTTTAAGAAATAGAAGTGAAGTTGTTGTAACTAATGATACCCTTTCAAAAGTCAACAAATTTGAGTAAAGTAATGCATGGAACTGTCTTGGGGGCTATTAGTGTTTGCAACAGCTCACTTCGTTATAACAGTTACTCTCACAAGCTGTGCTGATAATAAGAAAATATCAAAAGCAATCAAGAATGTTGATGAATGCAATAACTCACAGAAGGACCTTAATGTCCTATACTGGTGGAATGATTAAAGTAACATAAAATTCTAGAATATTTCAAGCATTTTACTATCTATCCTCTAACATATTGTAAACAGGATACACAAAAATAGGAATGATTGCAATTATATATAAAGTTAGAATCTGTGTAATACTTGTGACTTTTAATGAGTAATGAGACATACTTTCATTCATATCTAATATATTAAAACAAAGAATGTGTCTGTGTGTCTGTTACCTTCTAGTGCCAAAACCGCTCAACTGATTTTTTTCAAACTTTACACACACATTACTCATGTTTACAGGCAGATTTTAAGTACAAAATGGTTTCAAAGTTCAACTGCGTAAAACAGAGATTTTGACCACTTTTCACCTCTTACCCTTGCAATTTTCCACCCATTTTTTCCAAACTTCACACACACATTGCTCATGTTTACGGGTAGATTTTAAGTACAAAATGGTTTCAAATTTCAACTGGGAAAACCTACGTAAAACAGGTATTTTTACCATTTTTTCTCCTTTTACTCCTGCAATTTTCCACAGATTTTCTTCAAATTTATTGACCACATTCAAGCTTTTTTGTTGGAGCTATTGCAATGTTCAACAAATCACCCGAGCAACACCGGGTATGCCTGCTAGTATATCATCATCATCATCATTTAACGTCTGTTTTTCCATGCAGAGATGGGTTAGATAATTTGACTGGAAACTGGCAAGCTGGGGAGCTGCACCAGACTCCAGTCTATTTTTTGGCTTGGTTTCTACAGCTGAATGCCCTTCCTAACACCAACCACTCCAGAGAGTGTACCACCTGTACATACATACATATATATACGACGGGCTTCTATATATATATATATATATATACGATGGGCTTCTTTCAGTTTTCATCTACTAAATCCACTCACTAGGTTTTGGTCAGCCTGAGGCTATAGTAGAAGACACTTGCTCAAGGTACCACACAATGGAACTGAACTCTGAATCATGTGGTTGAGAAGCAAGCTTCTTACCACACAGCCATGCCTGCACCTATATATATTGTTTTATCAACACAGTATAAAATTTATTGAGAGCTACTCCAAGTTTTACGTCATGGAAAACAAGTCAGATAGCATTTAATAACATATCTGGTGCATACGTGCGGTCCTCAGGCTCTGGTCACATGATATATACAAGCTAAGAACCGAACGATAGGAAGTGAGAAAACATGAGAAAAGGTGAGGAGGTAGGTGCAAAAGGTGGAAAAACATGGGAAATGAAAAAAGAAAAAGGGGAGAGAATTAAAGTTATGTCCGCTTTGATCATAAACCATAAAGGCTGATTGGGTGGATATGGGTCAGGAGTCTGCAGTGCTGCTGGTCAATTTGGAGAGGGTGATATCTTCCAATTCGTCAAAAGAAACTTCTCCACATGCTTCCATCCACTGAAAATTTAGAGTTCTTAGATCTGAAAAAGATCTGTGATCTTTCTGCTACACAAAGCTTGCATTTTTTTGATCTGTTGACATATGGTGTGGGCTTTTCAACTACTTTCCAATTGATCAAATGTGGTGTGGCAATGGACTTCAAACTCCATATGTGGCTAATCAAATTAGTTGCTTTGCTTTTGTCACTGTGCCGGAAGGAAGATATGTGGTTAGTGTAGCAACGTTTGAAGTCTGATGTAACTCCCATTTTCGGTTGTGTCATCGTGTAGCATTGTTGTGACTTCTGACTCCTATATGATGGATTTAATCATCATATATCCCTGGTCGAGTGGAATTCTTACCACACAAACACTCCTATACATACATAATATGTATGTGTGTGTGTGTGTGTGTGTGTGTGTGTGTGTGTGTGTGTGTGTATGTGTGTGTGTGTGTGGGTTTATATATCATCACCATAATCATCCATAATTGCATGAGTGAGACTGAATTTTGTTGAGGCAGATTTTCTACAGCTGGATATCTTTCCTGTCACCAACCTTCACCTGCTTCCAAGCAAGGTACAATTTACTTGTGAAATATATATATACATATACATTCATACATACATACATACATACATACATACATACATACATACATACATACATACACACATACATACATATCATCATCATCATCATCATCATCATCATCATCATATGTCCGTTTTCCATGCTGGCATGGGTTAGACGGTTTGACCAGGAAACTGGCAAGCTGGGGAGCTGTGCCAGACTCCAGTCCGTTTTGGCTCGGTTTCTACGGCTGGATGCCCTTCCTAACACCAACCACTCCAGAGAGTGTACCAGGTGCCTTTAAAGTGTCACCAACACAAGTGCTTGTAATGTAGCACCGGCATGGGTGCCTTTAACCTGTCACTGGCACGGGTGTTTTTAACATGTCACCGGCACATATGTGTGTGTATGAAGGCAGTCTGCTCTGAGACAAAGCTTGACCACTTCATGTACAAATATAGCATTAGTTCCTCAACGATTGAAAATGTTTGCCATTGTACCTGTGCGGATAGAGTATATTTTAAGTGGATGAGGCTTGCACTGCACCACCTCCACTTTTTGGCTCAAGAATATATCAGTATGACACACATACATACATACATACATACATACATACATACATACATACATACATACATACATACATACACACACTGATACATACATAGATACATACATACATACATACATACATACATACATACATACATACATACATACATACATACATACATACA
>JAOPUL010000001.1:130964598-130976047 GCA_027564515.1 Octopus rubescens | reverse complement strand
TGTGTGTGTGTGTGTGTGTGTGTGTGTGTGTGTGTGTGTGTGTGTGTGTGTGTGTGTGTCTGTCTGTCTGTTACCTTGTAGCGCCAAAACCGCTCAACCGATTTTTTGTCAAACTTCACACATACATTAGTCATGTTTACGTGCAGGTTTTAAGTACAAAATGGTTTGAAAGTTCAACCGCGTAAAGGAAAAAACCGCGATATTTTAACCGCCCCCCCCCCTTACTTCTGCAATTTTCCACCGATTTTCTTCATACTTCACATGTATGATAAGTGTGCTTACTGAATCCCAATGACATTAATATTTTTTTCCAAAAATCGATCGCACTGACCTGTTCAAACGCGAATAAACGCGTTCTGCAGGTAAACGGCGGGAGTAACCATAGCTCTTAGGGTCATTACACCTCCCCCAATGATCTAAAACTACGCTTACCCAGGTTTTCCATTGAATCTACTCCTATTGAGCATAGTTACAACAAAAGAAATTTAAACCTATTCAAAACTCTCTCATAAAACCGATAACAAATTGGATTGTGAAAGATCATGCCAACTAGAGGGGTTATAGTGGCGGTAATTGCCCCCATCAGCGTTCACATTAGGCATTAAGAAACGTGGCCTTGTTTAAACTGACCGATCATACTTCACCGTATTTGCAAGAGCTAAGAGATTGTTCAATACATACCTACGTGCAACGCCAAAAAGCCTGCACTTCTCCCTTATTACTCCTTCAGCCTTCCACCGACTTTCTTCACCTTCCCATTTATGACATGTGTATTTGCAACAATCCTATAACATTAACTTTCTCATACAATTACTTACCTTACTTTAGCTTATTCCCGTGGGATTAGAGGTTAACACCAATTTCTCACAGTACTTCATCATCACATATTTCCTCACACTTACAATGGGCTTACCACCAAATACAATAGTGCTAATTTACAAACCAAACCGCCACTCCCTTTCTCCCCCCCCCATCTAGAATTTCATTATCTCACATGTGGCACTACATAAACAATCAGGCTATATAGATAGACAGGAAAGTAAGCATATTTAAACTAAATTGCAGTAGCCGTGGCAATATCTAAACTTAGTGTCTGCATTAAAGCTTTTTTGTCAGAGCTATTGCAATGTTCAACAAAACACCCGAGCAACGCTGGGTACGCCAGGTAGTATTACTTTAAATATGGAGATCACATAAGTCCTTGCATAATGAATATAACTCAAGACAAATTATCAAATAATGAGATAAAGGAATTAAATGAGACATAATCAGTAATTATTAAAGTTAGAAATTAGAATTTAGAACAGCCATGGGCCACCTTTTTCGAGAAGCAGACCACATGTGACATAGCTCATCATCAAGTGGGCCACACTACTAAAAAAATTCAAGGTCATTTTTCATTATGCATGCCATTCAACGGAGTTAGAACATCATTCATCTAAGCCTAGTATCCTTACATACAAATGGGAGATGAGATGTTGCTGTGAAAGGCAAGTTATGGACGATGGTAGTAAAGAGTGAGTTCTGGTTAAGTAATGAATAAATTGATTTCATATGAAATAAAGCATGGCATATTCAATGTAGCAAGGTTTACTGTAGTTATACCATAGTACATTGTACTTTTATTTCCTTCTGGTTTTGCTTTCACAAAAAGATTTTTGTGATTCTAAAGAATATGGAATTACCAAATGAATTTGAAAACTACAGAATACACTAAAGCAATAACATGGATCCTTTATCAGGGAAAAATAAGATTAAAATTACATTGAATCTATTAAACATTAAAAAAAAAATTGTCTGAATTTAAACTTAATTGATGTTTATTCTGTATTTTTGTTGTTTCTTTTAATAAGCTGATGGAAGTGAATTACTCCAAGAGTTCAAATGCAGGTAGAAGTGCTTTTATATATATATATATATTTTTCCATTCATCTATCACTGAAAGTATTTATTCAGCATATTTTCACCTTGGAAAAAAAGAGGCATCATCAACCACTTTTTAAATCAAATTTAATGATTCTAATCATATTAAATACTTCTTGTATTTTGTTGTTAAATCAGAACCAGATTAAATCCATTACTGTGTAATTATGATCTCCTCTTCCTAAGTTCAAATGTCTAGATTATATTGATAATCGCAGATGTGAAATCTTTGATGCTGTTGTTTATACTATAAACACTCCTCCTCCCCAGTATATTTATTCCTTTGTTTTCTGACTTGCTTATTAAAATCCCTGATATCAATATTCATGGCATCTATGTTGATGTGATCTCACTAGGACATGATAAAATGGTCTTATTTGTCTGTTATTATAATTTACGAAGCACTGTGCAGTGGTGATCTTTAAACAATTAGCATTATGATCATTGTGATTTCAAGATATATACTCTACACTCATAGTGACAATAGTGCATTATATAAAAAAAAAAAGTAACTTGAATAAATATATTTTATGTAAAAGGAATTATTAATCCCATGTATTTTGCTGTATTATTCTTTTCAGTAATTCTCTTGAAAGAGAGCCTGAAGAACAAGCATCTAAAGAGAGATATATAATCCAGCTTTTAACACTATCATCAATGATCTCACATCACTTAACAGAAAAGACTTGATATATTTTTTAAATGGTTATTATTTTTGTGTTATTGTTGTAGTTGTTAATAATTATATAAAGATTTTGAAATTTGTTTCCTTTTTTAAATTAATATTTTTGAGTTAAAATAGATTACTAATGTTAGAAATAACAGTAGTATTATTTTATAGTTAAAACATTTGGATCTTTATAGACATCTTACTTTGAACACCTATTTTTAACACTGATTGTGAAGTTTCTATAGTTTTTTTGAAACTCACTTCTTATTTCATTTCCTATATCCTGAAATTTAAAACCTATTGAATGGGGTTTATGAGTTGGTATTTCTGGAAAGGCTTAAATAGAGATTATCTATATTGTTAATCAACAGAAGAAAATTGCAATAATTTTGAGATGAGAAATAATGAACTTGAAAGACCTAACAGTAAACTTGGGTACAAGTAATATTTAATGGTTAAAATCTACAAAAATTGAATCACTGACTTTGTTAAAAAGTAAAGTTAAATAGGAACAATACAGAGGTATTATAACTAATATGTGCAGAATAGGTATAAACCTGTTTTGAGCAAAGTAATAGCAAACTAATTTCAATGGTGCATTGACTGATCTATCAAATCAAGTAGCCATGCTATGTCCTAACATTACAGACTATAGTAATAGTTTAGTTGAAGCTATAGGTTGTTTCTATTATTTAGCTGTAAGATTAAGGGGATGAACTACTGACAACATAGTCATAAGTTTAGATCTCACTATAGTCATTGTATTGTGCCCTTTTTGCCTGACTGAGCAAAAAACTGGTTTCCATTCATACATCATGATTGAGTGGTTAAAAACAAAAAGGGCATCATCAAGCTACAAAAATAAATGCACATTTTAGTCTAGGAACTCTAGGAAAATGGATACAAAAAGTAAAAAAATAAAAGACTGCTTAATTAATGACCATGACAGCAGGAAATGTTATTGTTCTTGGTAGCAATATATGTTTTTTTGTGCTCTCTGTCAAAAGTAGGTTTAAGCTAATTGATAAGTGATACAGTAAAACAGTGGAACAATTAAGGTAACAGATGAATAAAGACTGGATAAGTGGCTGGATATAGTTTGTTGGTTATAATATAATCCAAAATATTGCAATTTGAATTCTCTGTTGAAGTTATTTTACTTACAATACTTATGCCCATATCTTCTGTCTAATCAAAGAGAAATGTGTGTTAAGGTGTGAAAATAGAGGATGTGAAATGTAGAGAAAAATTGGGCTGATGGTAAAACTAAAATACTTATTACACACAAATTTGTGTTTAACAAAGTAAATGACTAAAGACAGAAATACCATTTTAGACTTACAAAGAAAACATGAAATATCTAAATCAAAATATGAAACTGTCAACTGTTGGAATAATAAACATGACTAAAGACTAAACTTTTGGCTGAAGATAATCTTTGTATGTCTTTAATAATAAAACTATAGGTATTTTAAATATAATTTCCATTATTTATGTTTTTTATAATTTGTATATCCATAATGCTTCAAAATAACTTCAATTCATACAATGAAACTGCATATACTTCCGAAAAATAATTTTATTAATAATAAAACAATGAAACATTGTTATTCAATAAATATTTTACTCTTGTAAGCCATAAGTCAGGCAGAAAATTCTTTCTTGAAATCAAATCTATAAAGATGTGGACAGTTGAAAAAAACAGCTTCTTGAATATCATTGAACTCATGAATACAATAGATATTCATAAAAAATGGGAGGACAAAAATATTTTTTTAAGAGCCTTATATGTTATACACATTTCTTTTTAATTTCTCTGATATAAAAAGATTTTTCTTCATTTACGGTTGCAAAAATCAATCAAAATTTCCTTATTTTTGTCTTGAATCAAAATAGTATGTAAATGAAATTTCTCTCTGACTGATAAATTTGACTAAAAAAATAATCAGCAACTTGGGTTTAGTAGAATATAATTTTGAGTCAAATTGTCTTCAGAATCCCAGTCAAGTTCTGGTTTAGCTGAAATTAAGTTTACATCATTGCACACAGGCTTATGACCAATGTTGTCATTTAGATCAGAATTGACTGTCATTTCAAGCAAATTATTATTTTCATTTGCTGTACAAGAAAATACTGAAAATGGATTTGTTTTTTCCTGAGGTTCGGAAGAATAGGAACCAAGCATATTAATATTAATGTTATCTCGAAGAATACTCTTTTCATCAAATTCCATTTCATATTCATACAAAGCTTGGGCCTCATCAGATGGAGGTTTAGGTAAAGTGTTATTTGTTGTAGTTGTTTCGAGTTTCTCTAATGTTTCTTTAAAAGGTTCATTTATAAAAAATTGACTGTTTAATGTTGACAACAAAACAGGACATTTAGTGCTTATTTCGTTGCTTTCAGAATTAAAAGCCATACTATTGACCGATGTTTTTACTTGCTGGTTAGCTTCTGCTGCCTCTAATATGCTAGAAGAATGAAATGTCGGTGGGTAAACTGAATCAGAGCCCTTTTCAGTTTTATTTGACAAATGAGGTAATCTTAAAACATTAGAATCATTGCACTTAGACGTATCATGGAAGGAGTTAGGAGTTTGTAGAAACCGATGATACTTAGAGTGGCCAAAATCTAAATTAGACGGAAACTGGAATGGATCTCTTCCAGACAGACTCATCCCTTTTTCAGTGACAGTAACTGGTAATGTTACATCATCACAATCCAACTTCTGTAGAGATAACATTGATGAATTTGAGGTAGGTGAATGATTAGGAAGTACTTCTTGGGAAATCACAGATTCAGTACTGTAAAAGTTTTCCATTGTCGAAGTTGAAGACACAGAGTTTGAAAGAGAATCACAGTTGTTGTGGACATTTTTGTCTAATGTGGAAGAGGATTTGGATGAATCTAAATTGAAACTATGAGACAAGGTTAATTTTCTATCTTCAATCCCTTCTACAGTGGCTATTTTCCCATAATAACTATCTATGCTAAAATCACTTGTAAGGTTGTTGGCAAGAGAAAATGATTTATCACTATTTTGTGTGGTAAAGGGTTTGATATAATATTTATTATTTGTATGAGAATCTATAATTTCAAATCCACCTAAATTTTCAGAAGATACAGGATCATTTGGTTCCTTGTTCTTCTGATTATTTTGATTAGATTCAGATAAAGGAGGAAGTGTTTGAGATGGAGAGGTTATATTTCTATTGAGATTTTCTTGATCAAAAAGAAAAGGCTCATTTTTATCCATTTTAATGTTTATGTTAGGATTTAAATTAAAAGAACAATCTATTTGGTTAGTAAGAGAGTAATTATCAAGCTGAAGTGGTTCCTGTTTAATAACGGTTTCTCCAGGACCAGTTGAGCTACTAAATAGTTCACTTATTTGAAGATCTGAACTTGAAGATTGACATGTATCTGCAATTTCTTGAGAAATAGTGTAGACTAGCATAGTTTTATTTGAATCAGTTTTTCGTATAGACAGATTTTCTAATTTAAATACTCCTGAAGTAGACAAAGGACTTGTGTTAACTTTAGTTATCTCATCTGAAGTTATTTCTAGTTGGTTAGAAGACTCCAATCTGGTGTTGCAGGGCAAACTTTTATTATCACAATAATCAGCAGATGTTTCTGTCATCTCATCAATTTTGCTTTCTGTTGATACAGATTCTGTTAAATCTGTGTTAAATTCACCAGTCTCTGACTTCAAAAGGGTTTCAAACAAGACAGTTTTTACAGGACTTGAAGGCATTTCTATGTTTAAAACATCACCAGGATCATCTGTTGGTTCCTGTTTGATCTTGGTTGGAATTGAAAGTTCAGGATGAACATTTTCATAAGGTGTATATATTTCATCAGTGACACTTTTAACCAACTGATTATTTTTGTTGTTTATTATTAACTTATTTTCCCAGCAAACATCATCCTCAAAATCAGACCTCAAAGATTCTATTTTTACTTTGCATCCTTCAGTTAAAGGGATACATTTTTTAAAACTTTTTGACTTATTTTTTTTTCTTAACATTTTTTTTGTATTCAAGTTTTTCACAAGTTTTACCTTCTTTTTGCTGGCTTTAGCCAAACCAGTTTTTTTAACAATAACTGATTGTTTGGGTTTGTCATCAATCTTTAACTTCTGTTTCATCTTCTCTTTTGCCTCTGACTTTTTCAGTTTTGTTAATTTTGCTTTGCGGTTGAGGTAGGCTTTCTGTTTCTCAGCAGCATCAGCAGGCATATAATTGGGATCCATAAACCAGGAACGAGGTTTCTTACCCTTTTTTTCAAAATTAAATGTGAAACCCTTTGTTGCAAGAGGTAAATGAAAACATTCAACATGTTTCTTAGAATCCTTTGTCTGTTTCTTAGTAGGTTTTAATTCAGTAGTTTCTATAGCTACATGTTGATTACCATCCTCATCACCATTTTTAATATCAGATTTAGATTCATTACACTCCTCACTAGCAGGAGGACATTTACTATCTAAATTACTTGCTTGTTTGCTCTTAGCAACATCATTAGCAGATTTGTCTTCTACAGGTTTTGTTGAAGATAAACAAGAATGCTTTGTAATGTTAGATGATAAAGCATCAGTTTTCTTTGAGTTTAAATCCTTGTTTTCATTATTAGATTTCGAGACAGGAAGCTTATCACAAGTATTTTTTGCATTTTCTGACCTAGAGATGGGTAATGAAGATGTAGAATTGTGAGTAAAATCTGCTGCAGCTGTGGCCTCTTTACTTCCTTTGTGCATTCTCTTAAGATGTATACGTAACTGGCCATGACGACGGAATGGTTTCTTACAGAGTTCACAGAAATAAGCATAAGAATGACCATGCATAGAGCCAATGTGTGCTAAAAGATGTTCACTTGATCGTGCTCCATAAGGACAAATGGGACAGCGAAATGGACGGTTGTCACCATGTGTTTCTTGATGTTTCATCATATTGTATTTATTAGTGAAAGATTTTTCACAGATATCACAAACAAATGGGCGAATTCCTTCGTGAATTTTAAGATGGTTTTTTAAGCTAGCTTTGGATTTAAATTTCTTCAGACACAAATGGCAGATAAACTGCTTACGTGTATCGTGACGCTGAACATGTTTATTAAGACAACCAGCTGTTGTAAAACCTTTCCCACATAAAGAACAGATGTGATTTTTCTCACCATTGTGAGTCTTAAGATGCTTAGTAAGGTCAGATTTGGTCTTACATTGCTGGGTGCAACCTTCAAATGTGCATGGAAATCGGCGTACATCACTATGTTTTAGTTTGTGGCACTTTAGTTCATAATTTGTCTTACAACAAAATTCACATTCATCACATTTAATTGGCTTCTCATCATTATGTCGATACATATGGTATTTGAGGTCTTGTAGGCGTTTGAAACTGAATTCACATATTTGACATTGGTAAGGCCGTTCATTGGTATGTTTCAGAAGATGATGCCGTACATTACGGCGCCACTTTGTGGCAAAATCACAGTGGGGACATTTATAACGTTTCTCATCTGAATGTTTTGCACAGTGTCGAATAAGGTCAGCACGATAATGGCATTCATAATCACACTGACTGCACTTGTGCTGTTTTTCTTTACTGTGAACAGAACGATGTTGGTTTAATTCTTCTTTATCTGTAGTGCTGAACTTACAGTATTGGCATCGGAATATATTATTGAGAAAATCTGCATAATAGCTCAATGAATCTGCATTATCTTTGTGGGTATTACTCTTCAATTTATTACTGATATTATCATTACTCTCTTCTTCTTCTTCGCCATTCTCTTCTTCCTCTATCTTTATTGACATTAAAATACAATCGTTTTTAATGGTTTCTTTGCAATGTTCATTATTTTCCCTGACATTTCCACACAATAGGGAAGTTTCATGAATACTTCTTTGCTCTCTATCATTACCCACCATCTTCTGAAAAGAAAAGAATGAAAAATATTTAAAACTGTATATAATAAGAATTTTTTTTTTTTTTATTAAAAAGAAGTGAGAAACTATTTCAAACCCTGAGACAGGGTGCTCATAAGTTTATGCCTCCTCTCACCAAAGTCAACTCTTTTCTCTCTTGGGGTCTTTACACTTAATATATGAAAACATGATTTTGTGTGTCACTGGAAAAAGAAAGGCAATCTCTCTGATCCTCACAATCACTGCCAATCTCTCACATTGAATACACATCATCATCATCCTTTAACGTCCATTTTCCATGCTGGCATATAACTGAAACTACATAAAAAAAAATTGGATTTCCTCTGAAGAATAAAAACATATATCTCCCTAGTGTTCCCTTTAACTATTTAGCATTCAAATTACTCTGCCAAATGCAAAGCTTATTTATTTATATTGTTTTGAATTTATCATGTATTGTCTATTTTTAGAATGGCATTGTAGGGTAGGTGTGAGCGGTTAGATCAGGCCAGTTTGAACATAAAACAGGAGGCATATTTTGGCCGGATATGGTCGGTTTAAATGCTAAAGGGTTAAGCTGCACAGGTGTGCTGCCATGTAGTTGCTGTTTGGTGCTGTGCACATCAAAGCGCTCTCATTTTAATTTACAAATGTGTTTGATAAGCTGCAGGAAAGTTCAGATGTTGCACACTAGCTTTGAATTTAAAATATTTTTTAAAATATCAAAACTTCCACTCAGCAGTTGGAAAAAATAATATTGCTTCTTCCTCAAGCAATTGCTAACTTTCCTTGAATGTAAATGTGTCCTACTTTAGATTATTTCTTACACATTTGCAAATGTCTTACAATTTTAGAAAACTTCTGCAAACAAGATATCCAATTGATAATACTCTTCTACAACTACTTGGGCAAATTCAATGTCTTTCCTACTGCTATTCTAATGGTCTTTACACCTCTGAACTCACCAAAGAGCCTGCTCAATTTCTTCTTACACCACCCTTACTGCATATCACTTCTCAAATCTCAAACTAAAAAATCTCCCTTATCCATTCTTCCCAGGGCTCCATTATTCTGGAATTCGCTTCATGCTGGCTATACCTTATAAAGAAATAAATGCACAAAGCAGGCAGTTATCAATAGTTAGAACAAAATATTTAATGGTTCTAGTTCATTGAATATAAGATAATGGCTTATAAGAACTGATTATATATATACTGTATATGAAGGTGGTAAGATTGTTAGCGAGCTTATTGTAGAAATTTTTAAAAACCAAGTATATCTTCAGTTTTTTAAAATCTTGAGCACATCACAAAAGATTCTAGTTCAGGCCGTCTATGGTAATATATGCATACTGAAAACTTGGTCCTCATAGAAGTTTTCGTATAACTTTCTATCCATTCATTATAGCATGAACTGCAAAGAGATAAAGTATGGTGTGTTAATAGAGGGAGATATTCTTTTCATTCATATTTAGTCTAAAGCGGAGGCATGGCTCCTGGATCCATTTCAGACCCTCCCATGTTGGTGAGGCTATACAATTGGTTTTTAGCAGGAACTTCTAAAATGCCTGTGAGGAAAATAATGGCAAGGAGATATTTCTAGAGAGTTGGCGTTCTGGGGAGAAAGTGTTAGATAAAGTGTATACGGTAAGGTGTGGATGAGACTCAGTAAGCATGATAAGAAGAGAGGTGGATACCTCAGTTTAGGTGTAATGTAGCTCTCTAGTTTAGAGAAACTGCAGGTGTTATTGTATTGGAATAAAAAAAAAAAGGATACAGCATGTTGGTGTCCAAGTTATTTTAATATTTTGGTAAACGTTTTTTAATGCAGTCTAGAATTTTAATGTATCAGAAGTTCTGTTTCTAATATGTGAGCAATGTTCTAGCCATAGATCAGAGATGAGTATTTTTTGACTCTTAAGAGAATGCTTAGTCTTTGAGATAACCTTTTGACAATGTTATAGATGTGTGCTTACCATGAGAGATGATCAGAGATTGTTCATGGAAGCAGTGCACATCTGGTGTAAAATGTATAGCTTGCTTCATGTGGGAGACTAGGTTAAAGTGAAGAATACTATATGTACAGTGTGTTAGAGGTAACAGCAAGAAGTTCATTGAAGAGTGGGGAGACACTAGAATTGTGGGTTGGGGAGCAATTGCTGAATAACAAGAATCTTTTAAAACAAAAAGATGAGAGATATATGGAAACCATAAGCAGGTAACTTCGCCAGGATGTTATTTGTGAGATATAAATTTCACCAGTGGCAAAGGGAAGCAGATCTCTGATAGATCCGGTTCTGTTGGTTACTGATTAGCAAAAGAAATGATCATTTATGACTTTTTCTATCACTTTTAAGATGTTGGAAGTGAGAGGGAAGGTAGATTAGAGATTTTTGCCTTTCTTTTAAATAAGACATTGTTACATGGAGGCATGAATATATATAGAAAAAAACTGAAGAGTTTGGTAAGGATGGAGGCAACTTAAAAACAAACATACTATTTGGTGGCAGAAGGGACACACCTTTGGATGAAGTGACCTGAGAAGTCATCATAATTGCAGTAAGATATACCATGTAAAATCTAATTAAGTCTGATCTGAAATGTTAATGTCTTACAGAAATGAGACTCAATGAGACATGCTGTACTGAATATTTGTCAAACACATTCTAATAATGAAATATGAAAATAGGTGCAGGCTTGGGTGTGTAGTAAGAAGCGTGCTTCCCAACCACATGATTCCGAATTCAGTCCTACTGCGTGGCACCTTGGGCAAGTGTCTTGTACTATAGCCTCAGGCTGACCAAAGCCTTGAATGGATTTGGTAAACGGAAACTGAAAGATGCCTGTCATATATGTGTATATATATATCATCATCATCATCATCATCATCCTTTAACGTCTGTTTTTCCAT
Source organism: Octopus rubescens (assembly GCA_027564515.1). Taxonomy (NCBI): domain Eukaryota; kingdom Metazoa; phylum Mollusca; class Cephalopoda; order Octopoda; family Octopodidae; genus Octopus; species Octopus rubescens. The sequence goes on along the minus strand of JAOPUL010000001.1, from coordinate 130,964,621 downwards.
GCAGGCATGGGTTAGACGGTTTT
>JAOPUL010000001.1:130952396-130962578 GCA_027564515.1 Octopus rubescens | reverse complement strand
TGTGTGTGTGTGTGTGTGTGTGTGTGTGTGTGTGTGTGTGTGTGTGTGTGTGTGTGTGTGTGTACATACATATATGTAGACACCTCTAGATTGAATGGTACTGCCCGGGTGTCAAAGCCATAATGATATCCGTTTGGCAGCTGATGATGGGAATGAACATGTGCTACACCCGATTGTGAATTTCTTATATCGTAGTCTGGTTATTCTGGGTTGTCCTTCAATCTTGTAAAGTGGAAAGTGTTCGAGGGATCATAGTTTATGGGATTGCTTACTCTGGTATCGTTTGGTTTTCTTATAATTAGGCTTGGACAATGCTTAGATATTGGTATCTAGTTTTGGGATGTTCATACCTTTAAAACCAAGGAATACTGGTGGAACAACCCAATATAAACTTCAATTCGGTGCAAACATAACAGACTTGATATTGTTCTGTGAAACAGAGAACAAAAGTCATGCACTGTTGTAGAGGTCAGCTGCTCAGCAGATGTGAATGTACAATCAAAAGTCCAGGAAAAATAGAACATTTATGATGAATTAATGCAGAACTTATAGTTCTTGTACCCTGACTATGAATTCTCATTTGTACCTATCACCAGAGGTGCATTAGGATATCATCATCATCATTTAACGTCCGTTTTCCATGCAAGCATACCAACAAATTTACACAAAAACTTAGAAATACTAGGTTTCTTGAAGAAAGAGCAAAAGAAACAGACACAGATTCTCCAAATCTAATCTATTAGTGGCATAGTGAAGATTTGTAAGATATTCTAAAGATTCTCCATTTGAGATTCTTTAGGTGAATAGATACACACACTGGGGTGTGTGCATCACCAATTCAACCACATATTTACAAACACTGGGAACTCTTAATTCAAAAATTTTTGCCGCTTTGTTAGCAACCAGCTTGAACTCTTTTAAGAACTTAAATAAAACTCAAAGAAAAATCATGCATACATACAGACAGACAAACAAAATTGGATCTCTTAAATCCGACAAATTTGGGACCTGGCCGTTGCCAGCCACGACAAATGCCTGAAAACAGAAATTGACCTTTAAGGGGATCCTCAATGTAAACGTAGTCTACCCATCTCATTCTACGTATGTACAGATAGCTTATAAAAGCAAGACCGTCGCATTTAATATGAAGTTTAAAAGCAAAAATAAAAAAAACGATCTTTACAAGGGCGTTGTCGAATTAAAAAGTTCCAAGTTTGTGGTAAGAAGTTTGCTTCCCAACCACATGGTTTCGGGCTCAGTCCCAATGAGTGGCACTTGGGACACTGAAAGAAGTCCATCGTATATATATATATATATATATATGGGTGTCTTTGTGTGTGTTTGTCCCTCATCAACACTTGACAACCGGTGTTGGTATGTTTACGTCCTCGTAACTTAGCTGTTCGGCAAAAGAAACCAATAGAATAAGTACTAGGCTTAAAAAAAAAAAAACAAAGTACTGGGGTCGATTCGTTTGACTAAAATTCTTCAAGATGGAGCCGCAGTCTAATGACTGAAACAGGTAAAAGATAAAAGACATTATATATATATATATAATGTTAAAAGAATCGTTATATTACCAGAAAAAATATTACGAAAACAAATTTAAACATCTTTTTTAAGTTACTGCAAGTTTACATGGGACTTTCTGTAGATATTATACGTTTAAATTCAACTCTTTCAACGATAGCAAAGTGTAGGCTTTTAAGTTATCGATACCAATGCCATTACTAATGACTCATCCAAAAGCTAATGTTGATTTCTTATTTAAGCACACTACCACACACATTTGTAAAGAAGGGAATGAGATTGAGAGATGCCCATGCATTTCTTCAGCAAAAGTGAAGCTAAGTGTTACAACTGCGAAACGAAACCAGGTCACATTCTCATATCGCTAGGAGTTTATTTTCTACACTCCAGCATTCGTCACTCCAAGAGTTAACATTTTGAATATCAAACTAACATCGCTATATAATAGACCTTTTTAACTTGAACTGAAAAACAACTGCTATTTATGAATTTCAATTGTGATGTATATCGCAACTGCACGATATCCATAGCAAGTCCGATTATTTAAATTTCTGAGAGCGATGGAATTTTGTCAAAACCTATTAATAATTACTCGCCGAAATTTTCGGTTGTATACACGTCATTTCTTGTAACCTGTAAGCAGAAATAACAACTGCAGACAATTCTTGGAGCAAATAATAGCAATGCCATAAATAAATACAGCTACCCATTAAATAAAACTGATGTACAACGTTGATCTGTGCATTTTGATATCCCCTCAGTCACATATGAAAACAGAGAAAACAAATGTTAGCCTGAAGTCTACAGGAAACTCTGCTGCACATAAATATGTTATTCATTTCACCAAAGATTAAAATATACTGACTTTAACATCTGACTGCTGCGTTTGAATAAACGATGGCACATAATTTGTTAATGTTTAATTAAATAAACTATATTGCCCAACAATTTGATATATGTGTGTGGTGACAGTTCCAAATTGGTTAGAAAATAGTAATTTGTTTAAAGTTTCAAGAATCTTCAAAAATATTTTGATTCAACTAACTTCTCATCAGTCATAACATCTGTGATCTAATTGATACAAATAAATATATGTTTCTCAAGGCTGTCTTGCAAGATATTTATAAACCGTATTGTTTTTGTTGTTGTTATTGTTGCTTTGAATACTAGCTATAGAATTTCTAATTCAAACATTGCTGAATAGATATTTATTATATTACCGAAAGCTATCGAAATAAATAAACTAATTAAATAAATAATTGTATACTTACGATCATTCTGAAGGTGGCCGGTTACGGTAACTGACAAACTAAAGAATGACCCATTAATAATTGTTCAACGTCACTACGATTTAAAAGATCGAGTATATAGATATAAGGATTTTCATCCATTTTCTTGCTTTCCGTGTGAAATGATATATTCAGTCTGAATTTTTTTTTTTATGAATGGTAATTATGAATCCAAGGTTCCCCGTAGTTTACGAGTTTCATGTTATGATATATTGACAATAGATGGCAGTAGTTATCTAACTAGGGGAAATAACTCTATATGACAGATAATCTCTGGTTTGTCCGTATGTATGGATGACTGACAAATCTGTTATTTATATTTACTTTTGATAATTCACCGGCGGCTCTCGACTTTCTCACCTCCCCCTTCTGTTCAACTCGTCTGCTTCTCTTTGTCAGACACTGTGGTCATTTAGCATGAAGGTTAGCCAGTGACATGTTCAGCCTGTCTTGGGGCAAACGATCTGTTGCTGCTTTATTGATGGTGAATGGCTCAGAACACTGTGAAAGAGGTCCTCTCATTTGTCCGTCAACAGTGCTGCTATGTCCCTAATCAGTAGCGGAGATAATCATGAGACTAGAGGCCTCTTGAATTGCTGATGTCTGCATAGGGCTAAATTTAAATCTGCCTTTTTACATATGCAGGAAGCGTACAGCTTAGCCAAGACGACCTGTCAGTCTCGCAAGCTTTAAGATAGTGTTTCAAGTCCAGGAAGGTTTATATCTCGGTGTTATTCTCTTTGAAGTAACCCTATTGCTTGAGCCAGTGAAGAGCCAAATAAGCATCTAACAGCTGCTCAATGTTCTTTTACACCAGTGAAGGAGACTGAACATCCCAAGATTGCTTTTTTAGGTTCTCACTGAAATCCTTTAGTAGACATTGAAAGAAAATTGGAGACGGTCAGCTTCATGGTTAGTTCCCCTACTCCTGAGAAAGTTACATAGACTGGGTGCAGATATTGAACTGGAATATGTCTATGATCAGTCTAGCAATGGCGTTGGTCATCCTATCTGTTTAATCCTAATGGTGATGCAATTGATAATATTTCAGTGTTTAGAGTGAAAGGATCCATCTATGATTAGTTATAGAGGAGCAGGAAGAAGACTTTTTGCAATGAACAAAACATGCTCTGACCATGTTCTTAACAACTGAAAGCCATTGCTATTGCACTTTCCAACTTTACTTCTTCCAATTGTTCCCTCACAACTCTCATAGTCAGACCCAAGAACATTAAACTTGTCTTGGTTTGGCACAAATCTGATGAGTCCAATTTTTCATGGAACTTTTTCTCGAGTTCCTCTGGGTTTATCGTGGATGCATAAGCACTATGGATGAAAATTTATTGCATGCTAGCCATAGATGTTTGCAGTGTCATAAGCATATTGTTCACTCCCTTGGGAAGACCAAGGAGTTTTCTAACAAAATAATTCCTGACAGTAAAGCCCATCTCAGTCATGTCATTCCTCAACACTGCAACCAGCCTAGATATCACCTGTCCTTGTTTCTGTGATTTGGCCATTTCCAGTTAAGTGATTTTCACTCAGTCTATCTTTATCCCCTTTTTGTGAGCTCTCTAGTGACCAAGGCTTCTTTTTCTTCTCATCTTTCCACATTGGTGATGTCTATGATTATTCCCTTGTTCCATGTGCCTACAGTGAAAAGTGTTAATCTTGTTTTACATTGGATTCTTCAATCAGTTTCAAGATCTCTGCCAGCTGCTGTAAGAAAAACAGTGTTTAGGGTACCTTTTCTAGCTCCTTCCTCAGCCTGTGGAGATGTGCAGTGGAACCCATTATTAGTCTTATCTGCTCCCACATACAAGGGTAAATACATCCCGACTTGCTGAGAATTTGACACCCAATGGCTACCTTCAAATCAATTAGTCCACCTGTCTGTTTGTCCTAGGGCTAAACAACTGTTGAAAACTTCATATAGGAATTGAATAAAAGATAAGATTACAACACATTTTCCAAAGGCTCAAGCATTAGTATGGATTTCATAAAGCTGCTGAAAATTATATGCTTCTTAATCCACAGCACACCTATATGCATACTTCTTGCAACACACTGAGAACCACAGTTCTGAATGGATCAAGGTAGCTCAAGTATTACAAGTGCTTATCCTGTCATTCTCTTTCTTTGGTTTTATTAACACATACTTAACTAAACTGATGAAGGTTATAAAGCTAGAAATCCAGTTTATTTTTGAAATATTGTTTTAAAATACTTAAAATTTCAGTTACTATTCATAATAACAAAAGTAATAAACTTCTATTAAAATCAGATTTCCCCATTCCTAGGCTTATTTAATCCATTTAAAGAACAAAGTACATCTCTTGAGAAAACAAAAAAATGAAAATGCTTCTTGAAAAATAGATTACATTGATTCTTTGCAGTCATAAAGGCTTTTCAATATTTTTAATTTTTTTTTTTCAGTTAGAATATTTGCCATAATGGGATTACTTCCAACTAGGAAATGAACCATTTAAAAAGACAAACCAGTATTATGCATAAGTTTTACAACATATAAGATAACTTTTAAGATCAAAATTATATTATTCTCCCATATTAAATAACAATACTAAGTCTGAATAATTACTTCTTTATGTTGTTACAAGGATACACATTTATACAGTGTAATCTTAATTTGAATATTTAACACTACAAATATACACTGAGGAGAAATTAAACTTCAGAACAGTTACAATTATTAATCTAAAATAGACAAACATTGATTGATTTCACGAAAACAACTGAGACAAAATGAAATATATAGCAAGAAAAGGATAAAAGATTTTAGAAATGATGGGAAGAGATTCACATTTTCACCAGCCAACAGCTTATTGAAATATGACAGCATAGCAACAGCATCCATGTCCAGTGTATACCAAACTATATCTGCTTTACACATATTTTAACCAAGCATATTTTTCACCAGTCAAAACTTAAGATTTCTACTGTGAGATCTTCAAACTTGAACGAAAGGATACAGCCTACTAAGAACTAAAGATGGACAAAGTTTTTATGTGAACTATTTTTCTGTCAAGCAATGTACAATGTAATATATCTTAGTGATTTTTTTTCATCAACACTTCAGCAAATACTGTGAAGGTTATACTTTGCTGCTGAAGCCAAAATATATCTGGTGGTTTCTTGTAATTGCTAAAAACAAATGAAAATATTACTCAATACTGCTTTTTTTTCTGCCCTGCATAATTATTTCTAATTAGTCTTGAAATGTTCTCTACACTAAATATGTTAATACTAACTTACCTATTATTTTTATGTTTTGAGCCTACCTAAAACTCCCTCTCCTTAATCTGCTGAACTTCAGCCTTGTTCTGAGATCCATGTGTCCCTACTCAAATTCTCTTTCCTGTTGTCAATCTCTTGAGTGCTGGTTCCACTTTAATACATGGCACTTTTGTAAAAAGAGAATAAGACAGATCAAGCCTAACACCACCACCTAGTCATTGGGTGCCTTTGACAGAGTTCACTCAATTGCAAACATTTGGACCCAACTCCTAGCCCCTCTACACCCATATATTTCCTATTCAAGCTGGGTAACAGCTACAATAATCTAAGCAATCCAGGAGGAACTCTAAAGGTCAGTGATACTTCTCCCTTCCTAACTAATAAAAAAAACTTGATTAAAAGAACCTCAGGACATGCCTGATACGTATTTTACTGTCTCCCACATATAAGAAGAATAAAAAGTAAAACCAACCTGGTGAAATTCAAAGTCAAAGGAAACTGAAATGAAAAGTCCTAAGGTGTGTAATCTAGTGTCATATTGTGTCTACCAGTTCACTATTGGAAAGTTTGGACAGTAACTACAAATAACTGGTTAATTATCAAGCAATATCTAAACATTTTTTGATTAATATAGGAATACTTGCTATGTTTCTATCATGTAATTTTTCAAATTAGATGGATAATGTTATTGAAAAATATATTTTGATTGTTTTGCAGATTTACTAACATTTTCTCTTATGTGAGGCAAAGACAAATAAATAAATGTCTACTTCTGACTTTAAAAAAAAACAACTAAACCTACAAAAAAAAAAATCAGATCCATTTTAGGAAAAATTGCAAATCATTCTTAATATTTTAGAGCCTATATTTGACAGCACTTTCCTTGCATGTTCAAGTATATATGATCTGAAACTAATATTTTTGTGCACGTGTTTATATCAATTTTTTTTATTGTTAGTCAAGACTGAAAGTTTTTAAAAATCCATGATTTGTATGACTATTGGAGCAGAGTTATGCAACACTGACAGGCTTAAATTTTAAAATCTAATACAAATAATACAGGTTGAATTGTTATGTCAATGTTCTATTTCCAAAGGTATCACAAGTTGGCAATGCACTTTTACATCTCTGAAACACATGAAATTCTGCTAGCCTTTATATACATAAGAACTGTAATGCTTCTGTTACAGAATTGAGCAATTAGAAAACTAGCTAACAGGAGATAATATAGAAATTTACAAAAATATAAACTGACATAAAACTAAAAGGAAGTGAACCAAAAAGGAACAGGTTGAATAAAATCAACTTAGAAATGATGATCAATTAACATCCACAGGAAAAAGACAAATGTGGATTATGAGCTGCAAACAGTACAAAGAGATTACACAATCTATATTGACCATCCACTGGAAGTTGCTTCTTATACAATATTCAGAAATGTCGATTAGTTATTTGCATTTGGTTGAAGAGTTAACACATTCGGACAAGAAAAAGAAAATGTTTGAAAACAGATTTTTAAAAATATGAGAGAAAATAGCAAAAGCATTTTAATGAGCTATCATTTAATACAAATAGACACAGAGTTCCATGTTGGAAAGATAGATAAAAGGCAGAACTCAGTGAAAATAGATGAAAATTGTCACTGTAAGAGCAATGAGTCAATTCATCCTCCTATAGTTAATAGGAGACACAAAATCATTAAGATGGGGATGAAAATACAGAAGTATTTCTATGGTTAGAATCAGTACATAAAATTGAGCACTTAGCAGAGTCAAATTTCATCGTCCAGTCTAATATACTATACACTTAGTTGAGTTAAGCATTCAGTTTATATAGCCTGAATAAGAACTTGGCAGAGCTAGATGTCCAATCCTCTAAACCATAGACGAGTATATATAGCAAAGCTAGATATCCAGTTCTCTAAACTAAAGAACTGCACACCTAGCAGAGATAGCTGTTCAAACTTCATATCACACAAATAAATGTTCAGTGTCATTTACATTCTTCTTTGTTCAAATGTTATTTAAATAAAAAAAAAAAAAAAGGGAGAGTAAAGTAAACAGTGGTAGGTTTAAGCTCTGACAGCAGCCTTCACTTGAGCCTGTTGGAATTGGTGTTGTAATTTGCCAAGGTTCTCACGGTGGGTTTCTTGTTTCTTTTCAAGGTCTTTAATAGTGTTTTCATGGCGTTTCCTAGAAAAACAAAAACCCAAATAAATAAATAAATAAGCTATAACAATTTTGAAGTACATTGCAGTAACCCATCTAATCCATGCCAGCATAGAAGTGGATGTAAATGAATGATGATAATTAAATAAAGGCACAGGTGTGGCTGAGTGGGTGCAAAGTTTGTTTTGAGTTCAGTATGTGGCACCAAGAGCAACTGTCTTCTACAACAGCCTTGGCTTGACTAATGCCCTTGTGGGTGAAATTTGGACAAAAATTGTATGGAAACCCATCGTGCATGTATGTGCAGATGCACACTTGTATCCATATCATCACATTGTCACTTTTTAAGCAAAAATTATGATGCCTGTTTACATCTTCTGTAAGCAATATGCCCCATTGCTTGGTAGTTTCAACATGTGAGAACCAATGTAATAAAGGATTGCGACAAGGGCATCCATTCATAGAAAATTGCTTCAATAACACAAACAAATTTTTATCATGTCTTTGATCAGCAAGTGTTATTTCCTATTTGCTTCTATCTAGAAATCAAAGGAAATCACTATTCCCTTCAAACTTTGCTTTTGTGACCTGGACATCAATGTTTTGAAACTGACCTATTTTTCATTACATTTCAGACAGATTCAGCTCAGTGCTGAGTTGCTGAAGTAGAAATATCATTATAGCAAATATTCTGCTCAATACTACAGATTTGCTTGTCGGTTGCTTGACCTTAACCACTTGGGCATGTCCCTTAGTGCGCATATCTGATCATGAGCAAGAGTAGTGGGAGAGCATCATAGCCATGTGTTGAGAGGAATTCTTTTGGGATTTGAATAAATATCGTAACAAAAGCAAAATCTAAAGGAAATATTAACCATTTTTCATACTTTCTGGGGGGTAAGCAAATAGGAAATAACAGTTGTTACCCAAGGACAAAAATCGTGTTACACTGTTATTTATCGTAACTTTTTGTTTTATATTTTCTCCTCATTATTCAATATTTTCCTTCTTTTTCAATACAAACATAAAATATTGAAAGTTGTCTCGTGCACTTGTTTATCTCCCTTCGCTATCACTCTCTCGCTACGTAATACAAATTTACAAACTTCCTATGACATACATATTTGTAAGCCCGTATGAAGTAAATTCCTTGTTGAATACTTTAAAGTAGTTTTTCCTTTTAGGCAGTTTCATTCGGTTGGTTACAAAAGTATCTGTATTTTAATTTCAAAGATTATTTCTACAGATATTCTATAGAAATTATAGCCAGCACTAAGTTTTTGAATTTACGACGTTTTCGTATATGAATACATCGTAAATAAGTGGAGCGATTGAAGATCGTCTAAAGTAAACAAAGCAATCCAAGATGGAAAAAATAGGTAATCGGTTTAGATGCCATATTTTAGAAGTCATTGCTTCTTCATCAGCACCGCCTAACCCTATTAACCCTCTACGATTTCCTTGCTTATGTACCCACTAAATGTAGCCATGTTATACTATTGGTTATACCAATTTACATATTAAGCACATCCCTGTAGCTGGTACTTACATATTAATTACTTGTAGGAACCTTTTTACAGGACACTTTTATATTTAACCTCACGTAACTATTGGTCACAGAGGTATTCTACCTTTTTACACCGCCTGATGAAAGATACACAACGTGAAACAGAACGCCATCTAACCGAACATTTGCTACGACATAATATTACGCATATTTCCTTTATATCGTGTATCAACCCCAAATACTACATAATTTATCTGATTATTTGTCGAGTACTTTTAGTGAAAAATACGATGCTCAAACTAATTATGATATACCCTGTGGAGTAATACACGAGTCTTATTACCCAGTATGTATGAATGTATACATATATATATATGTGTGTGTGTGTGTGTGTGTGTGTGTGTGTGTGTGTGTGTGTGTGTGTGTGTGTGTG
>JAOPUL010000001.1:130916721-130952296 GCA_027564515.1 Octopus rubescens | reverse complement strand
AGTACCAGTTACGACCTGGGGTCGATAACATCGACTACTCCCCTCCCCCAAAATTCCAGGCCTTCGTGCCCAGTATAGAAAGGAATTTTACACTGTGGCCTGGGAAAATGCTTAGTGGCATTTTGTCTGTCTTTACATTCTGATATCAAATGCCACCAGGGTTGACTATGCCTTTCATCCTTCCAGGATCGATAAAAGAAGTACCAGTTGAGCACTGGGGTCGATGTAATCGACTTATCCACTCCCCCAAAATTGCTGGTCTTGTACCAAAATTTAAAATCAGTCTTACTTTGTGTGGTGATATAGTAAAGGTGAAATACTGACAGTTTTTTATCCTGGTTATAGAAATTTCACTTCATACATATTAAAAAATATGCTAAGAGGCATGAATGCCATTCACTCAACTACTGTTCTCTGTTAGTGTAAGTCTGCCTAACTATTGAAGAAATATGTATGGCACTATTCTTCCCATCTGTTAAGTTAAGAGTCTTTGGCTTCAGAAACAAGGTTCAATGTGAGAGCCTTTACATAGTTACTTGACATGCTAGAAATAGCAATCAAATACTCCTCAAATCACTTCTCACCATCTAGAAACAAAAACAAAAGCCAAATTGGGTAACCATTATCATCGTTTTAACACCCATTTTTTCATGAGTCAGGCAAAAATTGTTGAAGTACATTTTCTATAACCAGATACTCTTCCAGTCACCAACCCTCACCTGCTTCCAAACTAGGTAATATTCAACGTAATCGTTCAAACAGCACAATTATTGTACTTGATTCCATGAAAGATTGCATATGAATGACATAACTTATGCTGTTTTACATTTAGATGTATGTCAAAACAAGAGGACACAAGCACACTAACACACACACACACACACACACACATCTGTGATGGGCTTCTTTCAGTTCCCCTCTATCAAATCAATTCACAGGGCTTTGATCAGGCAATGTAGTTCTAGATTAGGGATTTTCAACTAGGGTCCATATGGCCCTTGGGGGTCTATATAAGAATTTGCTGTTAAAATGTATCTACAATAAATTGGCTATACACAAAATATTTTAGCAATTTTTTTTAATACAATTCCTAATAATATTTAATTATAAAAATATAATATGATTTTTTTAAACATCGGATGGCTGGGGGGAGGGGTGCATCCGAGTAAAATAGGAATCAAAGGGGTTCCATAGGTAAAAAGTGGTTGAGAAATACTGTTCTAGATGTACAAAAAGATGAAATGGTCACACTTTTAAATCAGTTTTGCTGGACCAGGGTTGACATGCTACTAAACAAGAATATATATATATATATATATATATATTCTTTTACTTGTTTCAATGATCCCTTCCTAACACCAACCACTCCAGAGAGTGGTTGGTGTTAGGAAGGGCATCCAGCCATAGAAATCAAGCCAAAATGGACTGGAGTCTGGTGCAGCTCCCCGGCTTGCCAGTCTCCAGTCAAACCGTCTAACTCATGCCAGCATGGAAAACGGATGCTAAATGACGATACATACATACATACACACACACACACACACACACACACACACACACACACACAAACAATGATAAACCAAGACCATACTGATATTGAATAAGTTGTGCTAATGAATTGAAGTTATCTTGTGAAAAATATCTTCTGTGCAAGCAGTTATTTTGGGACTGTGTGTGAAGTTCAGGCCTTGGTATATTTTTATGTTACTTTTTATGTTCTTGACCATACTCACTGCAATGATTATTACTGGTTTACACATGTTATTGGGTGAGGGTTGAGTCTATCAAATTGATACCAGTACTTAACTGGTGCTTTAAATTATCAAACTTTGCAACAATGAAAAACAACCCCTGATGAATTTGAACTCAGAATATAACTAAATTCCCCAAAGCATTTTGTTCATTGCTCTACTGAATCTGCCATTCAAAATTTCTCACATTAGTACAAAGGTCATTTTTATAGAGCAAGATTAGAGTTAACTGAGCATAATTGGTGAATATTTTAGATTGGATGAATTAAAAGCAACATTTTCCTCAGAATGTAGAAGAATAAAACTAGATGCTTTTTAGACCAATGCATACTGCCTTTATATTAGTGATAATATATTTTCCTTTACAAACAAAAATTTACATTTTCACTAACATATACTTATTAAGGAAACAGTTACTGTACACTATAAAGGTTTCTTAATCATCCTCATTATCATCATATCTTAAGCTTTTATATTACTGATATGACACTAGATATTAGATAAGTCAAAATAATTGCAACGTGAATAAACTGGAAAGTAATTTTCTCATAAAAAATTATTAAACATCCATTTTATGATAACACTTTTGTTATGAAATTTGCATGGAAGGTTTTAATTTAGATTAGTTTAAAACAAGAAGTTTGTATCATAGAACCACGGAGAGGTTCTGAGGCTAGTATTAGAAGGTTTGCAAATAGCCATTAAATGCAATTAAATTAAATGTTCTCATAAAAATTTCTTAAACACCTATTTTATGTTAAACCAAAAAACTGTATTTAATTTTATGTTTAACCAACAAACTGTATTTAAATAGCAATTAAATGCTGAAAATACAGCTATGTATTTTATCCTTATTGCATTTCATCATCATCATTGTTTGGGTCAGAAAGATTTTTGTTGAGCCAGATACCCTTCCTGTTGCCAACCATCACCTGTTTCTAGATAAGGTAATGTTTCCCCATGGCCAAACTTGTTTTTCACGGAAGACTAGAATAGGACATTACCTATATGATGATGATGCTTGTTTGCAACCACCATGTGATGTCAATACAAGGGTACACACAGACGACAGGCTTCTTCCAGTTTCTATTTACCAAATCCACTCACAAGGTTTTGATCAGCCTGACGTTATAGTAGAAGACGCCTACAATGCCGCATAGCAGGACTGAACCCGAGGACTTAACCACACAGCTACACCTGAGCCTGCTTTATTTCTGATTACAATATTCCCACCATCAAGAGATTACAGAGTAAAGAAATAGAAATGTGTTCACATTCTCATCAAAAACATTCCCAGCTGTCAGAGTTAGTCAACTATTTAATCATAAATATACAAAAAAATGAAAAAAAAACCCCAAAACAATCCAATATCAATTACACTTTTTAATACATACCAATTTCAGGAGCTCTGTAAAATCGACTAACTAAATAAGGGGTAATATCATTTTCTGATACATGGGAAGCTGAACCAAAATCACATAGCTTTAAAACTAATTTAGTTTCATTCACCTAGAGAAAAAAAGATAAATGCATCAACAAAATTATATATATCATTATTGTTTAAACGTTTTTTTTTTTTCCATATCAACATAGGTGGGATGGAACTGCTTTAAAGCTTATTCAATTTGTTTAATCATTTAATGTGGCTTCAATGAAGATAGTAGATCCAGTATGATGAATACATGTAAAACATCAAATACAAATATTCATACGAGCTACATGGCCACATTTATTTAGTAGGACATGTTTTATGTGTATACAGGATAATTATTGGTATTATTACTGTAATTCCTTGTACTTTCCTTTGATTAATTTATCCTCTAGGGTTCTGCTATTGATCTGAACAGAATTTAATATAATGTTTTAATTTTTTTTTTTTTTTTTCCTGAGAAAACTATTTTACTTCTGTTCTAAGAAATCTATAATTACACATGACTGTTGTAAAGACAAAACAAAGGATACATAAATTATACTCACAAGAATGTTATCTGGTTTGATGTCAGCATGTAATATGCTGCACCTCTTGAGAAGCTTGAGAGCTAGAAATAGTTGTTGGGAATATGACCTGACAGCTTTAATATGTAAACCAATGTCTTTGCCGTATTTCTTCAATACTTCTCTTAAATTCATGCTAGGTAAAATAATATGGTTGATAAAAAAAAACTCTATTAAAATATGTTTTGAATGGGATATAACAAATTTATATAAAGTAAGTTACATGAGAAAAAATGTTATTAATAAGAAAATATACAATAAATGCTGATGAAAAACTGACAATTACAACATCAGTTGTGGTTGCATAAACCATATTAGCAAACCTAGCCATACATAATGTGTAAAGAATTCATCAACCAACAGAAAATTTTCACATGGCATATTTCTTTCTTTTCTTGTAATAATAGTTTACAACTTCATATTACTCAAATTATCTTTTCTAAGGACGTTTTAATGATATAATATTAACCATAGATCAGCTGCCACAGCTAAAATAGACATTTCTACTGATGGACCACTGATATTTTTTTTTATATAAGATTCATTACTTTAGACCACCAGCCAATCTCTCTCCAACTAAACATCAACTACTCTCATTAAACCCAAAAACTTTCACTGTCATTAAAAACACATTTTAACATCTTAGTTTCCATGTTGGCATGCAGTGGATGTGGCTGCAGCACAACATTTTACTATATACCTTGATATTACATCATCTCACTTATAATTATTATTACTTTACTCTGGCTAGCCCCCCAACCCACCCTCGGCATTTTTGCCTACCTTTATCAAGCTTATCTTCCATGGTCAATTCCTGTTCCCATCAATTTTTCATCCTTTATCACTAATTTACTTATTGTGTGTGTGTGTGTATATATATATATATATATTGCCTTTATCAATATTGTGATCTCTCCTTTTGGTATACAGTAGCTGTCCTAAGTTAGGAGTTTTCTCATAAATTAACACTAAACATTCAATGGAACATATTCCTCTGCCAACTCATTCTTCAACAACTATTCACTGTATAATTTCATACGATTACACATCTCATATAATATGATAGAGTTTTTAAAACTAGAGTTACTACTTACTTCAAAGACTCAAATACCATACACAAATGGTTCTTATGGAAGAAATGCCGATGCAAACGCAAACAATGAAACTTATCATCAGGATCAGCATCATTCAATTTACGAAGGAACTCAAGTTCTTTCAAACCTGTTTTATGCCTGAAAACAATGAATTATCAAATTAAAGATATATGTAGAACATTACATAACAATTTACATATGAACAAATCAAATATTTATTATATCATTAACAAACCCATTTTTTTTTAACTTCCTAAATATATGCTTTCTAGACATACAACTACATCTCTCAATTCCCATTCTCAATCAACTCTGTTTACATCATCTAAATTTGAGTTATTTCTTATTTTGACTGAGGTTGCAATCACAAAACTGAAATTGTAGGGTCAATTAACCCTTTAGCATTCAGATTACTCCGTCAAATGTAATTCTTAGTTATTCACAATGTTTTGAATTAATTATGAATTATTTTGTAGCTTTGAGATTTCAATAATGTGACTGGTTATTTTAAGAATGATATTATAGGGTAGATGTGAGAGGTTGGATCTGGTCAATTTGAACATGAAACAGATAATGTTTGAGCCACATATGGCCAGCTTAAATGCTAAAGGGTTAAGCCAAAATCAAATATTGTATCAAACACACTTAATTCAATGTACAGGTACCTAAAATGTAACACTGAATAACAACTATATTTTTTTTCTTCAAAACTTTGAACGTAGAATTAATTCTATATTTCATGAAGATCAGAAATGTTGATTCACTTTGAATTTATCGTATCATTTATGCCTATAGCAACACAAATTTGTTTATCCCTTTAACTTTCAATATACTTCTCATCTTTATCTATAATGGGAAATGCCTATAGCAACACAAATTTGTTTATCCCTTTAACTTTCAATATACTTCTCATCTTTATCTATAATAGGAATTCATATTTACATATTCAAATAATTATACCCCTTCCAAGGGTTTACTACATTTCTAAGTATTCAAGCTTCATCAGTTACATAACATCTTCAAGTAGCCCCATATTGAAGCATATTAAGGTTAGAGCCATTTTGACAAGATACAAAAACAGTAAGAGAGTTGTTATTTGAAATTATATACATAAAAAAAATATCTGAATCTCAATTGCCAAAGAATTTAATGAATCATCTCCTTTAGACTTGTTCCATATATATCACATACAAAAAGAGAGAAACATATAACATAATTATACTATTGCTATGATTATTATTATTATTTCAGTCCAGAGAGTTTTAATTTCCTTCTTGTTCCAAGAGTTTTACATGTTTAACTCTTAGTTTTTAATTAGAAATATAAGAGAGCCAATCACTTTAAAAATATTATGTGACATCACCCAGTTTAGCATCAGCATCTGGTTAGTAGAATTCACTCTGTTGAAAGTATTTAGACCAGGTCTCCTGTCAGAAGACAGCTCGATATCTTATGTACCACTTACTTCTACAGTAAACCGTAAGCTGTGACTTCTCTTCCCTTAAACCCACCAACTTCAGATATACTATAAAACATCATGGACACTGACATTAAGACATAAAAAAAGAAAATTTCTTGAAGAGACCTGTCCTTTGATTTTTCTAGTTAAAAAAGAAAGTCTACTATGTAAAACTTCAAAAAATTAAATTAAATACAAGAAACCCTTAAAACTGAAAAAAAAAAAATCATGTAATAGTAATGTATGTAAGACATGAAGCAAGTTTAAAGGAGATAATTCAAGTTCTTTATCCATTTTATAGAATTTTAATAAGTTTAAATAAAATATAATTTTTATAAGACAATTTAAATAGTGAAAAAAATTTGCATTAAATCTTTTTTTGTGTATACATCACCATTTCCTCATACTGAGGAAAGAAAGTGTAATCTAAACATTTTTTTTAAAAATGAGGAAATGAAGGAAAATTCCTGAAAAAAAAATTTTTTATTATAATAATAAAAATTTAGATAAATATTAAATACAAACATAAAACTTACATCATTTCATTATTTCTTATAATCTTAACAGCAACATCTAAATTTCCACGTGCTGCATCGCGGGCTCTCACTACATTACTGAACACTCCCTGGCCTGTATAGCCGTACACAGTGTAGCGTTTATCAAGAACTTCTCCTATCCGTACCCCTAGTTAAAAAGAAAAGAAGGCAACAATAATAACAATGATTTCTGAGATAAGTGAATGGCTGCATTTATGGGGAAGGGCATGGTTGAGTTAATTGACACTAGTACTTGACAGGTACTTTATTTTATCAACTATGGAAGGATAAAAGGTAAGTCAACCTCAGTGGAATTTGAATTTAGAATGTAAAAGGACATAACTAAATACCATGGGACACTCAGTGCTTGACTGCTCTTGTCATTACCTTTGGTTGTGCATAGGTAGTAATAGAAGTTATTCCTTTAAAGCCCTATGGGCTTGTAAGGGCTGGTTTCTTGGCTTCCGTGACGTATATATTAACTCCCTGGAAGGGATGTCAGTCCGTCACAGAATTATTCATTTTTACCAGCTGAGTGGACTGGAGCAATGTGAAATGAAGTGTTTTGCTCAAGAACATAACATGTCACCCAGCCCAGGAATTGAAACCACAACCTTACAATTAGGAGTCCAACACTCTAACCACTAGATCACATAGGTAGCAATGAAATATCATTAAGAACTACAAGGACACAAAGCTGGGCTACTGACCATTTAGATTTTACTTCTGAGATTATGCTTGCTCAAGTTGCCTTAACTTTTAAAAAAAAGGAGGGGAGGGGTCCACTCTTACTTCATAGCAGAGTGATTATTAGTAAAAAAAAAACAATTCTTTCAACAAAAAAAAAATAATCCTACACTAAGCAAGCATGATAAAAAATGGATATTAAAAAATAGGTTAAATTTCTAACAAAATCATTTGCATTCATCATCATCATTATCAATTCACACCCGGTTACCATACTGGCATGAGTTGAACAGTTTGACAGGGTCTGACGAGCCACAGAACTGCATCATGCCCAAATGTCAGCTTTGGCATACTTTCTATGGCTGGATATTCTTCCTAATGCCAACCACTTTATAGAGTGTACTGAGTGCTTTTTTCCATGACACCAGCACTAGTGAGGTCATTAAGTAACTTGTAAGACAAAATAAAGGAAGGAAAAGGAAAAAGCCTTTGCATCTAAGTGAGAATGTATTTAAGAGAAGGGGAGATGACTTTTAAGCAAGGTGTTGAAGAGAAATGAGCACAGATGTCTTGCTATAAAGGAGATACATGGCTTCCCAGCATTACGTGAGGGTGGATGAAAGTAGCTGGAAGGGAGCTCAAGATGATGGTAATGTGATGCCAGAGCATAACTCACAAGGTACAAGGCAAGTATAAGGGAGAGTATAAATTATGGATCAGGGTGGGAAGAGAGTGAGTTGGGTAGAAATTAGGCTAAAGGTGGACATAGAGAGTGATGAAAGAGGATGTTGATGGTAAATATCAGTTTGGAGGGGGAGGTGAAAGAGATAGAAGTGGCTCAGGAAGGAGAAAGTGACAAGCACAAGTGTGAGGAGCAGCAGTATGACAATGGATGGGGTGGGAGGATGATGAACTGTGGCAGAGATGAAGGTCAGAGTTACATGGCTATGGTTATAGTAAGTGAGATGACAAAGGTGGAAGGGGTAATGATAGTGGATATGAGAGGGGGTTGAGAATGATTGAAAAGGGATCGAGAAATGATTATCATTAAATATAAAAAAAGTAACAAAAACGTAACTAATTACATTGAGTTATATAAATTCAAAGGATGGAAAATGTAAATCCAGTCAGCAAATGTAGGTTTATTGAGGTTGACGGAATTAGAGGGACGGGTAGACCATGTAAAACATGAACCCAGTTAGTTAGGTATGACCTTAGGAAGTTGAGATTACAACCAGGCCTTGCAAAGAGCCATTAAGTAAAACCCGTCCAACCCATGCTAGCATGGAAGCGGACGTTAAGCGAGGAAGAAGAAGAAGATTTAACATTTATTCCCTATGATTTTGGAGGTGTTAACTTACAAAATGTAAAAGTATAGGAAATGACCTTAACTAAGCCTAAACTAAATGTATGACTGTATCTACTTTTGATATGGACTTTGCTTTCTTCTGGGTGTGGGAACAAAATAACTTTTATTATTTCTTGGGAGTCAATACAATATATTGCATCCCTCTTGTTCAACTGATGTTAATTAACATTCTAATCTGGAAAGACACTAATTAAAGAATATAATATCAGCCTACTATAGTATCCTTCAGCATCATCCCAGTTATCTGTCAAACTTGGGTTTTCGTGAACAGCACCAGTATAGTTTGCCACACAAACATCCTGAAATACAAAACAGATCTCAATAGATTAATATACAGTTAGTCTTGAATTTGTAATTAAATCAGACATTTATTTAATTAATACTGTTCATTTTAAAAATAAATGGGCAAGCCAAAACAATAAACATTTTCAAAAGTGGTACAACTGCTGTGAAGTTCAGATGTTGGTCTACTAACCCACATGAGTTGAAACCTTATTTTATTCCGTCAATGAGCAAGGCTGATAAAACTTCTTGTTATAGTCAGCCTGACTTATAACAAAATCTATTTTACTTCAGTGTATTCTGCTTCACAGTTGGGTGTGAATGTTATGTTCTTCTCAATGAGCAAGGCCCTTATCTTTGTTTGTTAGTCTGCTTCACTTATAAAAAGACTTATTTCACAGTTGAGTGGTTACAAGGCTTACAATAGAGATGTAAAAACTACCACCACACATCCAACTTCATTAAAACACCTATACCATTGCTACCATGCATACAACTGCATGAAAACACTCATAATTAAAAACTCATATATAAGCATCTAGATATGTTATGAACAGAATACACAAGTTATTCTTACATGGTATTCATCTAGAGTTTCGTTTTCTGCAAACATATCAATTCCTGACCTCACCGGCACAGGCTTCTTGTTAGATAATGATTCATTGAGTGGAGGTTGTAACAAGGGATCAGAATCTTTAGAGAAAACAAAGAAAAACAACCAAATATATCTTTAAATATTTATAAACAGCATCAGGAAACTGAAGATTAGAAAAAAAAGTTAGCATTTAATGAAATGGTAAGCTAGTATTTAGAATAATATAATACATATATGCATTGATTTGAGTTTAAATGAAAGGAGGAAGAAAGCAAGTTTCAAACAATTTAACCCTTTAGCACTCAGATTTCTTTGTCAAATGTATGGCTTATTTATTCACATTGTTTTGAATTAATTATGCATTATTTTGTAGCTTCAAGATTTCAATAGTGTGTTAGTATATTTATAGAATGACATTGTAGGGTAGGTGTGAGAGGTTGGAGCTGGTCAGCTTTAACATAAAACAAGTATAATATTTGGGCAGGATATGGCCAGATTAAATGTTACAATTTGCTGCCACATTTGGTATCATTAATATTTAAATTCTCTGTAGTAGTTATTGGTATCTGCTCTTTGAAATAGAAAAAAGGAAAAAAAAAAGCATACAAACTGAAACCTGAATTGTATATAAAATTTGGTGTAATGGATTTTTTATTTGTCTGACTTCCCAAGTCCCAAAATGTGTTTTATTACTGTTAAAAACATTAGGTAACAAAAGTAATCCAAATGAAAATTTAAAGCAAGAATGAACAATAACAATTGAGAAGTGTGGAAGTAGCTAAAGTGTAGACAGTTTGATGGCAATGGAAGGAACACTGTTACAATTTATTACCTTGTTTGGTTAAATTGACCAGAGATATTTGCACACGTGCTGACTGTATGCATGTGGTATTGTAGGTAAAATAAGATGGTGAATTCAGGAAGGGTTTTGATACATGCAGCTTACTGGTAATTAAACTAAAGGAATTATTTTTCATTAATGCATTTTCCAATCTTAAATTTGACACAAGCTTCATGAGATTAATGTTAATTTAGCTAACTGATTTTTTTTCTTCTGATTTGACTGTATATTTGCTGATGATAACTATATAGCCAGCAATGTTTCACTGATACTTTAAGACATCATTAATCACAAAGTGTTTACTTAAGAATATAGTGAATTTAAATGAGTTTTAGATATTTACTTGTAATAACATGAGATATTGTGTTTATGTTGATAACATTATACAAGTTTAATTATTTTAATGTATCACAATATGATTTGTTTTTCAGTTAGGATACAAAATTTTAAAAACATTATTCAATAATAAATTTACAGAGGAAACTTTAAATAAGAAACTGCAGCTCTGTAGTGTTTAGTCAATCAGTATCTTTCTGGACATCCTGAGATGGGAGGAGGTCACAAATGATCACCCACGCTGGAGACAAATACTACGCAAGGGGAAGAGAAATTGGAACTTGCCACCAAAGAAACGCGCGCTCAAAGAAAGGAAAAGTCAGTAGCGCCAGTGGAAAGCTTCTTCAAATGTAGTCGCTGTATGCGAGACTGCCACAACAAACGTTGCCCCACCATCAGCAGCTGACACAAATTCTCCAGGCGCAGACCCATGTTCTCTCGAAACTGACGGATGCCTATCTAATCTTTCTGTGAATGTTACTAATAGAGAGATAAAGAATTTATGATATTTAATTGTTAGATAATTGTTCTCTAACAGCTAAGTTTATTTACTGTGAGTTAATTTTCATACAAATACTGTTTAAAAGAATTGGTATAGATAATAGTAAGAAAGTAAATTAGAGACTTAAAATTAACTATTACATACTTTTCAAGGTAAATAATTTATATTTACCACCAAATGACCAATCAACCCACATCATTCAAACAGTCACATATCTTTAACAGGTTTCAGGAGAGCTTTGATCAATAATATTTACACAAAGCAAAATACATGTATACATATGAAATGGAAATAACCTGTAATTCTTAAATGGATGATAGATTTCTTTAAATATAATACATGAAAGTTAGCCTGGTCTGGTCTATCCTCTCCATGCTATTAACATTGGCTCAAAATTGCAAATACAAGTAGTGGAATCAATACTTCAAAGAGAATCAAATCTGCGCTAACGAATAGGCTTACCAAGAACTTCTCATTGCTCTGCAGCACTCACACCAACAGGCATATATATCATACTGTACACAAAGACCCACCAATTGTATCTTGAATAATAAGCTACAGTTGTTCCTAACATTTTTATGAGTGAAAATTAGGTATTTCAAATAATTTCACAAGATGTAAAACACCCTCAGATTAAATCTACAACAACTACAAATCTTAACAAATTCAGCATTATCATAACTTATCTCTTCCATACACAGAAGAAAAGAATTTATTTTATTTTTAAAGCTTAACCTTTCCAAGTAAGATCTATTACTTCCCAAATCCTTCTTGGTTTATTGCCATTATAAACAGTTGTCATCATTACATGGCACTTTTTCAACCATTTACATCCTTACCGGCATAGTTGTGTCATTTTCAGACATCCACTAATGCTTTATCTAAATTCTCAAACCAATTGGAAAATCTACATTGGCACATTGCAGGAAAACTTGATGGAAATAGATCAAGAACATAAACTGTACAATTTACTGTCAGATATTTTTGAAGTTCCAAATATACTTTTATCAGTTCTAAAGTAGCCTAATAGATAAAGTTGCTGAGAAGAAAAAAGATTTGAGCCAACCTTCCATGATGCAATTTTTTAAAAAATTAGCAGAAAAGCTCACAAAAATTTGATCTACCAAGAGAACAATACAAATTTAGCAAACAGAACCAACTTACTAGGAATTACACAAGTCATCCCAGCGCTTCAACATACATAAACGTGCAGTCTGATTGGAAATGGAATACACAAGAGACAATGAGCTGCTGAAAAAAGCATGGAAAATTATGAGTGAAAAACCAAAGCAATTAGAATTGTGAATGCCTTATTTGTCTGATGAATCTTTAAGATCAGAAGCAGGGAGGAGGACATAGACAAATACAATGGAATGATTAGCAATAATCCTTAGTAAAGGTTGATACTGCTATGAAAGAAGCCATTTAATTAATGCTCTAGAAAGCTCTTTTGTTATATTTCATGAATTAGCCACACCATATAACAAGACAAGTTGATAGCATATGACGAAAAGAATGATTTATATATTCTGCTATTAAAAGAAACAAATAGACACACTTAGAAAATTATTTAATCCTTTTACATAATTCACTGTTAAGATCTGATTAAATAGAAATAAATCAAGAGGCATAAATTAAGCAGGAATAATTTAAAACTAATTTATAATGAAACTTACTGAAGACTGGCTTCCCTAACATTCAAGTGTCTAATGAATGTAGACTAGTTATTTTAATATAGATCTTTTGAAGCTTTAAGTACTCTACAATACATATGCCAAAGTTTCCTACACTCTGATACTTCTCTTCCAAGCTGTCTCTTATTCAATTGATTGCCACAACTAAAATCATTATCATCGTTAACAACCTTCGCCAACACACATCTCTACTTATCATTGGCTCTCTCTCAGCCCAATCAGTCTGCTCCACACTTCCACATTTATTGCATTGATTTCATTTCTAAGTCAATACAGACAGATGCCAGTGACATACACTTCCTATATCAATGAGGACTTTCACAATATCTGTATTACTGGAATTTAATGAATAAGTAACATTTACACAAATACATTTATGCAAATATTGGCTGTGTCAAAGAAACACATCCCATTCGTACATTCTTTCACTCATGAAAAGAAGATATTTACCATTATCTAAGCTTTCCAATGTTTCCAGCTTTTGTTTAATTATGTTCTCAAAATCATCTAAATCTACATCCAATGGAACATCATTGGCGCTCTTAAGTTTTGAATCTTCTGATTCATCATCACTACTTTCTGTAGATGACGACGATGATGATGATGATGATGAGGATGATGAGGCTGATGATGATGATGTTGAAGAACTATTATCAGAATCATCATCTACATCTAAAACATTTTCATCTTCATATATTTCTTTATTTTCTGTTTCTTCTTCATCCTCTTTTACATCATCTACCTCAGGTGTCTCTTCAAAAGGCTCCACCTCATCAGCATCTTCATTCTTCTCAGTATCCTCTACAGAAGCTGATGTTTCAGTAATTTCTATGTTGGTTTTCAAAGTCTAGGGAATTAAATCCAAAATTACGGTTGCAATCAATAAAAATGTTAACTGAATTATTCATATGCAATAACAAAGAATGGATGTTAGATTTAATGCCCAAACAGCTGTGCTAAATAGCCAGTGCCCGAATAGCTGCAGCTAATAAATTCTATTCTGAGAGATAATAGTATTCATTCAGTTAATGTCAATTTTCCCAACCAGGTACAAGTTGAATGGGGACTTATCTGAAGCAAGATTTTAGAACGGGATGCTCTTCCTGTCACCAACACTTACCTGTTTTTCAACTAAAGGATATTTTTACTTTGTGTGCCTTTGAAAGTGCAGAGCAACCAGTCATAATACAAACTTTTTGCAAAAGCAGTGACCAGCAAACCTGTGGAATATCAATGTTCATGCATATTTTCACATACAAAGTTTTGTGTTAAGAAGCAGCCGTGTTGAGAGTCCTGTTTCTAAGGAAAGCGGCTGCGTCGAGAGTCCTGTTGCTAAGAAGCAGCCGCATCGAGAGCCCTGTTGCTAAAAGCGGCTGCGTCAAGTCGAAGCACCTGGAGTACTGTGCCAGTTCCATATAAAAACACTAGTGTCGAGAGTCCGGTGCCCATGGCACGTTAAAGCACACAGCACACACTGTAAAGTGTATGGCATTAGGAAGGGCATCCAGCCATAGAAACCAAGCCAAATCAGACTGGAACCTGGTACAGCCCTCCAGCTTGTCAGCGGTCAAACCATCCAACCCATGCCAGCATGGAAAACGAACGTTAAAGGATGATGATGCTGATGATGATATTCAATGGACTTCCACAGTTTCTGTCTATCAAATTCACTCACAAGGCATTAATCAGCCCAGGGCTATAGTAGAAGATACTTCCCCAAGGTGCTGTGCAGCGAGCCTGAATCTGAAATCACAAGGCTGCAAAGTAAGCTTCTTAATTACACAGCCATGCCTGAATGAAGGGTACAATTAACTGAATGTAACTCAATACATGTCTGATAGTTGTTTATTGACACTGGAAGGATGAAAGGCAAACATTTATCCAGGAAAAATAGGAACTCAGAATAAAGAGGAATAAAATTAAGTACTGTTAAACACTTAGTTCAATGCTCTATTGTTTCTGAGTGCAGAAACACAGGATATTTAAACTAGATACTGTAAAAAGTATCTGGTATATTGGTCTAATGCTTTACTATGTTAATCAAAGAAAAGAAAAATAAGTAAAATCAAAGATTTTTTGAGTTAATATTACATTAACATTTGTGAAGGTTAATCTTTTGTTTAAACTACTAACAAACTGACTACAAATTTCTTATAGAACTATCTCAAACAATTACCTAGAACCATGAAAAAATAATTTAGAAATTGTTAATGAATTTGAAAGACAAAATACCATAAGAAATATACTTGTTTGTTAGAATGCCATTTAACTCTGTTGATAGTAACCAAATAAATTACCTCTAACAATGTTTCTCTTTCTTTCCTACGTTTTTCAATAATTGCATCCACATCATCATCTTCTTTTTCAGAAAAATCTAAATCACCACTGGAATAGAAACATTAACGAATAAGAATTCTAGTAAAATATTAAAAACTTAGAAAATATTAATAGGAAATTATTATTGGAAATGTCACATGAAATACTACACATCATGAATCAATGACAGTATCTCTGTGTAGCTGATTGAGTTACTATGTGCAACAGCAAAATCTCTCACTAAACACTCTTTTATAACTTTAACCCTTTAGCATTCAGATTACTCTGTCGAATGTAATGCCTATTTATTCAGATTTTCAAAAATTCATCATGCATTATCTTGCAGCTTCAAGATTTCAATGATGTGATTGTTTACTGTTAGAATGACATAGTAGGGTAGGTGTGAGAGGCTAGATCTGGCCAGTTTAAACATAAAACTGGTAGAATATTTAGGCCAGATATGACCAGTTTAATGCTAAAGTGTTAAAATGGTATATGACATGTTTTTATAAGTCCTTACAAAAACTGACCCACATTAAGGATGGGACGGCCATGGTTATAAATGCCTACTGAATGCTTTTTTGATCCAATACCTTCACACTCAAGGCATGTTCAAGCAAAGCCTTTATGGCTCTTCATAAAAACAACAGCAGCAACATTATTTGTTGAATTTAAATAAATTATAGAAAATTCAATGTGTAAATAGTAAAAAATAAGATATATAAATTATCAAATTTTATATCTATCTTAAAATGTAAAAGTGAAAAGATTTGAATATTTTAATAATTACACAGAATCAATATTAATTGCATTTTAACTATATGAATGTATCTACTAGTAGCTAATTTTGACTGCAGATATATATTTTGGTATTAAATGAGCAAAAAGCTGTCTTGTCTTTTGTTTCAAACACAAGACATTGGATGAAAATCTTTAGCTGAGATACTTTTGTTTTACTAAAAGTCATCAACAACATAGAATGAAATGGATAAAATTGTGATAATTTTTTTCTAGACTTTAGATCTATTTCTTAATTATGGAACAAATGGGATGATTTTTGTAAACTGAGACAATTGCATGAACCTGACAGTGAAATTATGTACAACTGACACTTGGTACTGGAAGAATTAGCATTAAGAAACCCATAAAAGTTATTAGACTTCTTAAAAACTAAAAAATTTGATATTAAAAAGTAATTTTTCAATGAACATTATACTAGGCATAAAAAACAAAAACAAAAATTCAATTAAAAACACAACTTAAAAAAAAAAAAGACAAAGAACAATATGCAAAAACATGTTCACATAATTGAAACTGATTAATATCACAATAATTTTCTTCTAAAACATTGATTATAGGACTCTCTGATACTTGGATATCAAAAGTAACTGCAGGCACATTTGGATACATAGCCAATATCTTATTTTCTTGATGTACACCTCCTAATTATAGCACTGACAAATATTCATTATATCAGATACTACATAATAATTTGTCACATTTTATTTGTATATTCATTATATGTTACCATCGTTACTTATTATCATCAACATTTTCTTATTAATAAAAACTTAGCTTCATACCAAATAATCAGTCTGTGAGTAGAGTATCCAGGAAGCATAACGTTCTTGGTTTGAAACCTGGTATTCTTATCTGTTGGTGCAATACTTGCAAATGAACACAAGTAGAGGATGGACCCCAAAACAAAAGTCTCACCTCCTCAGCTGCAACCACCACCACCATTTACACTAGAAAAATGGTAGGGTAGAAAGCTATTTATAAAGCAATGTATAAATAAAACTCCTTATCAATATAATTTAAATTCAAAGCAGTAATTAGCACTGTTAACAAAAGTAACTATAGTAGAGGAAGATAAAACCTCTACATATCAGCACAAATGAGACTAATCACACATGTCACCAAAATGATTAAGACATTGCAATTATGGTTCAAATTTGAAAACTGAAATCTCTCAATTATTACAGCAACTGGACTGATCTAAGATTCCAAAATAATTTACAGGAGCTTATAGTTGTTTTCCGAATGTCAGCTTATTAAACAAAAATATTCCAACAATTTATTAAATCCACCTCTTAAGACTATTAGCAAGTTAACTGAAACACAGACAATCTAATCTGACAATAAATCATCATTTGTCTACTTTCTATGCTGGCATGGGTTGAATGGACAGGAGCTGGCAAATCAGGAGACTGCCAAGCTCTACTGTATGCTTTGGTGTGGTTTTTACAGCTGGACACTCTTCCTAATGCCTATCACTTTACAGTGTGGACTGGGTGCTTGTTATGCGGCACCAGCAGCAGTGAAGTCATCAAATAACTTACAAGACAAGACCTTTCAACTGAGGGAGGGAGTGTTATAGAGGAAGGTTAATAAAAGATTGAGAAGAAAAGTAGAAAAGTACTAAAAAAGACTTTATTCAATTGCCATATGAAGAGTTGGACAAAAATACCTACTCTTCTTCAGAAGATATTTCAACCTGCAAAAACAAACCCTCAGACAAACTGTCTTTGAATTTATCTACAGGTCCTTTAAATTCTCCATGACGCCTACCACGACGATCATCATTAGCTCTTTGTTTCCTGTCACGAGGTGACCTGCTTCGTCCATATCTCCTAGGAGAGTAGCTTCTGTTTCTCATACGATGCTTTATACTAGAAAAGTAATATAAATATATACATAAAAACATAAAAAAAGGAAGAAATATAAGTAGTATAATGTGTATATATATACATATATATATATATATATATATATATAAGACTAAAAATTAAATTTTCATTAGTGGTACTTATAAGTTTCAAAAAGAGAAAAAAGAAAGAACAATTTTAATCTTTTTATTATCTAGCTAGCCATTACAATATTGTTAGATTTGTCTATTTCTAGATTTCTAAATTTCTAAATTTTTTTTTAGTCCACGATTGAAGGAAATAACTCCAAGACAAAAAACTGGACTTTTACATATAACATATATATTCAAGGTCATCAGTGCTGCTTCCATTTTAAAATACCCATTGTTTATATTTCTTAAAATATCAAGAATGCTAATGATCTCAACAAAATGTATGGCATTGGTGTTTTACTGAAAGTGACGTGAATGAAATTATATCACTCTCAATGAAAACATTGATATTGATTTATCAGATTAAAGAAATTAAAACAACAACAATGCCACCACCACCACAGTGACTGATGAAGATAATAAATTATTGGTGCAAGGATGGGTGATGCAATATCTATATTGCCAATCTAATAAAGCAAATTGAAAAAGAATTTGTTTTATGTTTCTAATGCATTACTTTCATCTCAAGTAATCAACCACAAGAAAAATACACAAATAACGGTCATGGCAATGTGATTAAAAAGTTTATTTTGCAACCAATGGTTTCAAGTTCAATCCTACTGTATAGCACCATGGGCAGGAGCCTTCTACTATAGTCTTGGACTGACCAATGCCTTGTGAGTGAAATTTTGTAGAGAGAAACTAAATGAAAGCCTGTGTGTGTGTGTGTGTGTGTGTGCATGCACATATATGCATGCAGGTGTGTTTGTTTTTGTAGTCATGTCTTTGTATTGACACTGCTTCAAAGAGAGTAGTTTATGCCTCCCATAAACAAAATGTTCAGCAGCAGTTCAACATGAAAAGCAGAATAAGGTATCTATCTTGAAAGACGAGTAAAACTTGACATTAGGTAGGGTATCAAGCCATAGAATACTTGTTGAAGAAGTATTGTCCAATCCATGCCAGAAAAAGCAGGCATAAAAATGAATGATGATGATGACTCTACTAAGATTACTTCTTTGTTAAAATAATATTGGTAAATAGCTACAATTACGATCCAGGTAGAAAAATATCTATCAATAAATTGTAACAATATATACCTGAAAAGTTATCCAATTTGGAGAATAAAGATTTTATATATTTGCAAAGCAGAATTGAAGCTGTAAGGTTAATATTAGAAAAAAACCAAAAAATACTAAAAAAAAATCAAGGAGTTAAGAACTAAATTATGAAAAGGCTTGAAATGTATCATTACAAATAGCATTACTTTTTATAAATTTCTTTATTATCCTACTTACAACAGACAAATACCTATGTTTATGATACAACTATATCTAATCAAAAAGAATTATATAAAGACTGAAACCAAGAAATAATTTAAGAAATTGAAGATACCAAGCTAAAGAAATGTGGTAAACTCCTTCAGTGAAAATTATAATCTTGTACATCGTTTTTCTCTTTTAGTCAAGAGGGAAGGTAATACCTATGACCTTTCACAGGACCTCCAAGATTGGTAGGAGGAAACTGGTGACCTGGCCTGAATGCTTGCAACAGAATGGACCCTGCTAGCGGTACTCAATGTGCCAGGTACTGGTATTGAACTGGGTGATGGATTAAGTCTACCACCCATTATCTATTATCATTAAGGTTATAAATAACATCTTATCATGGTTATTTTTAGACTGAGTTGCTTTTTATTCTTGGAACTACTTTGTAATTATCACATGGACACTGGGCTACATGATTTACATAAAAATCCAATTTCAATTGGAAATGAGAGAAAACAATGATAAAACAATAGCGTAGAGGTTAAATGGTAGACAGAATGCAGTAATGCACTGCTGGGTGTATCCATGTTCTTGTTTGAAAGTTTTCAGTCATACCAATGACTTATTAATGCAGCAGCACTAACTTAACACTGACCAGGTATTCTGTTAGCCTTAGCACTCATTTTTGACAGTTGAGTGAACTGCAGTAATGTGAAGTAAAGTGCCTTGCCAAAGGACATAATGAACCTCCCAGCCTGGGAGGAACCCATAACCTTTTGACTGAAAGCCTAGTTGATGAACCACTAGGCCATGTACGTCTCAAGACAATAGTAGACATTGAATAAAAATAGCAAAGGAAGCTATTATAGTTAAATCTGAAGAGGAAAAATAGTTCTTGTGACCTTTGTAGGGCTGGTGAGAGGAAAGGGAGGAAGAAATCACAACTCATGAGTTGGTGCAGTAATAAGCAGCACATCAAGATATTGATTTATCTTTAGATCACAGACTTGGTCTGAATACATGCAATAGTAGACTCTATTAAAAGTACACTGGGACCAGGTAATGGTGCTAAGTGAGCGATGAATTACTTCTACCATCTAACAGTCCAAAGAGCTTATACACATTTTATGTTTACAAATTTTACTCAGAAGGCTTGAGTTAGCCTCATCCTATGGTAGAAGACACTTTGCTAAGTGAAATGAAACTTTAGAAGGATGTGTTTATGTCATTAATGTAGATGAGTGTGAGTGTGTGTAAATACAATATCAAAAGGCATGTTTTATATTGTATGTGGATGTGTTTATTTTCGGTGGTAAACGAGAGCTGACCTGTTAATCTGAGCAAGAGGATATTAATTGTGCCGGAGTCAGAGCGAGTTGAGTTGCTGAGTTGGTGGAGAGGACTTAGCTGAATGTGAGTGTCCTGGTGTTAAATCTCCGGAGCCAGACTGATGGTGAGTTAGTGCGAAAGTGATGTTCACTGTTTGTGGTCCACAGGACTAACTGTTCAGACTGATGGTGAGTTAGTGGGGAGTGATGTTCATAATACATGGTTCCAAGCTAATTGGCCAAATGTGACTTAACTTAACTGACAGAAAAACTGCTTTTCGCATTAATGCGTGCCCAGCTCTGATTGGTTGACATAGTCACAGCACAACTGTGTCACCTCACTATAGCTGACTCCACTACAAGGCGATTGGGCATAGCTGTTTGGACACTGGCAATTTGGCACTGGAGGCAAACATACATGCATGCAAAAATATACACATATGGATAGAAAGAGAGACACACATAAAGAGAAATATACTTGCACATAAACAGAGAGAGAGAATGAGAAAAACATTAGAACAACTGATGCCAAATAAGTCAGCGTTGAATTAGCAGTGCCAAATAGACAGCACCAAAACAGCTGTGCCAAAATGTCTCATACCCCATATAGTGTGAGTGACACCAGAACAACAACACGATTGTGAAGTGATTAGATAGAAAATAAATACACTTACCGGTTCATAGATCTACTCCTTGACCTACGGAAACGGTACTTATCAGGTCTTTTAATGTATCCTCTACTTTCACTTACAATGAGAACATCATCATCATCATTGTTGTTAGTAGTGGATAGCTGAGGTTTGTATTGCTTTCGTCCAATGTCAAAGCGCTGGCGAGATAGCGGGCTGCTGTCTCTCTTGAACCGATGTAAAGGTGAATTAGAACGATGCTTAGATTTCAAGTCATGAGATATGCGCTTTGGCGAGCTCCGAGAACGTTTGTGAGAAGGTGAGCGTTCAACTGATGGCCGTCTTCTAAAAACAGATTGAAAACACAACATATAAGAAATTGAAGTAATTCAATTTTTCTTGAATAACTGAAAGATATATATATATATATATAATACAGAAAATGGATAAACGTTGTAACATTGCCTGCAGGATTCAAACACCATATTTGCTGTAAACTACTTAACAGAACTAACTTGCTATATCAAAGCAATATCACAACCTTTGACTGTCTAAATTAGTAGGCTTAAGCCTATAATGCACACACTAATGATCTGTCCACAGAGACCCCAGTCCAGTTGATAAAATACTTGGATACATACATACATACATTTAAATATATATGCATACCCACACACACATAAACATACAAGTGTATATACATATATGTGTGTAGGAGAGAGAGAGAGAGAGAGAGGGGGGTTGACTTAACTTCAACAGTTATTTTTTATGACAGTGAAGGTCTGAAAGAGAAAGTTGATCTCTTGAGGCTTTGATAGAAATTATGAAAAATGAACTTTCATACTGAGTTCTTCATGAAATAAATATTAAGTGTCAAAAAAAAACAAACTGATAGCTGTTGTCAACTAAATAATTTCAATAGAAGCAATCATTTTCCAAAGATCCTAAAATGTAATCTTTTTGGTATTTCATATTAATTTTTAAGTTGGGTTTGTTCTTTGAAACTGATTGTGCTCAATAGCTTATTTCCTAAACCAAATGCAAGCGGTACACTCAGTTTATAGTCATACATGAGGATTAGTTAACTTCAATTTTAGTAAATATATGCTTAATGTTGAGATTAAAAGATGGCAAAGATAGATATATTTCGTTTATCATTCTCAAAGCACAAAACAAAATGTGAAAGAGAAGAGATATAAGAGTTTATATTTTTTTGTAAATTTCAAAGTGGGAGGAACATGCCCAGAAACTGATTAGTCTTGTACTCTTTGGTTTGGTGGACAGTGAAGTACAATTGCATTAGATCAAAGAGAAATGTACTTGTTAGTAAATAACAAACAATAGGTAAGAAGAGATTTGGTAGAATTTAGTACCTTGTACTGAAGGCAAGCAAATGGATATACAAAAGTGCAGAGGAGCTTAGTTATGCAGGAGTAGATAGTAGAAGCTCTCACAAAATGAAATGAAATGAATTCTATAGAAGTAATTTATATTTTTTAAAATCTAGATTACATATTTTGTACAATTGAGATAAGTGTATCTCTCATTTACAATGTCTTTATATTCTAGCAGAAAGAAGGAAATAAATAGAGTGCATTTACTAGACATGTGATACAAGAAAATCTAAAGGTCCAGTCTTCAGTGATGCAACAATTCTAATGATATGTGATATAGATTAGTGATGGAAGTAGTTGTGCTGAGAGTATAGTTGGAGGGTTAGAAGCAGACTGAAGTTCAGAGAATTATTAATTCTATTGATATCAAAGGTTTTTCCATTCATGCAGAAGGTATACTGTATGAGGTATGCATAAGAAGTATAATGTTGCATGGCAGCAAAGACTGAGCACTAAATGTTGAAGATCTTCAGAAGCTGCAGAGAAATGAGTTATGATCTATTGGATGCACAATGTTAACTTGCATGAAAAATAGAGTACATGTGAAATGAGAAGGCAGTTAGACATTAAAGGCATTAGTCTCTCCAACCCATACCAACATAGAAAAGCAGATATAATAATGACAAGAATAAGTAGGAGATAGATAACTGAAATATGAAGGCTAGTGAAAATACAAAAATTTGAACAGAGAAAAAGTTCCTACATATGAAAGAAAGTGCACTATATCCATGCAAAGATCAGCTAATAGAAGAAAAGATGAGCAGTCCCTACAGTAATATTAAAAGAAGCAGGAGAAACCAAGCTATGGGGGAATATTTACAGATTAAATGAATGCAATGTAGCAAATGTGAGAATACATCAACAGAGTAAACCTATGTGCAGATGAGTATACTAACTTTATATTTCTGATATAATTTACAATTACAAATAACTATTTCTACAACAATAATGTAACTGTCTATCACCTTCTTTTTTCTATTACCCTCTCCTGTCTATCACCTTCTTTTTTCTATTACCCTCTCCTCTCTATCACTTTCTTGTTCTGGTTCTCTGCCTTCCATTATTCTCTTTTATCAATCTCTTGGTCATGTTGCTTCTATTCAACCTCCTTACTATCAACTATCATACTACTGTCTATCACTCACTCTCCCTTTTAACACGCTATCCCCTTGTAGCTGTAGCTATCTTCCCATCCTATAGGGTGGGAAAGAAGGAATGAATGAACAGAGGCAATGCAAGGAAGAGGAGACCCTCTTTAGTCATGCCAAGAGCAAGAAAACTTCTCTGGTGCTGATGAATGAATAAAACAGAGACAATGTAAGGTAAGGGGGTGGTGCTCTTCAGTTTTACTGGAGACAAGACAACCTCTCTAGTGTTGGTGCACCTATTACATTCAGCAAAGAAGTTAGTAATAGAAAGGCCTCAAGAGGTAGAAACCATATCAAAAATGGGATGTACAAGTGAGACAAGGACCTTGACTCCTCTAGAAAGGCAGTAACTCCAATAACAACTGACTCAGACTATAATGACCTGTCCAACACATGCCAACATGGAAAAATGAACATATGATGATAATGACTTCCCATAACCTTCACTGTCTTGGTGAGCTAGCTCTGCCAACTGCTATATTATATGTGCTAACAAGAGAGCTTTTATGTAGTCATTTGACTTGCTAGAAGCAACAGTAAAATCTTCCTTAAATCATACCCTACAATCTTAATAGCCATGCACGTGTTAGATAATGCAGTCCTAGCTATACTATGTCTGGATAAAAGATAGGATTGTTATGGCTGGAACACCTTTAATCATAGGACTACTCAATCAGAGTTAACCATGAGCTAAACAACAACAATTGCCATATTAAAAATAATACTTCAATGAAACTAAAATCATTTTGGAAAGTCATCTATGGAAAAGAGCCACAGCTGGCCAAATCAATAACTGAAGGATTAGTTGTTCAAATAATATAATCAATAAGACCACTATATCCATGATCGACACATTTAACTTCTAGTGGCCTAGCCAGTCCTAGTAGGTGTAGGCATCACCCTAATGTGTTGTATATAGTTCACTACTGTAAGAGTGAACTATATGTAGAAATGACTGTAAAATTGGTGATTGCTTAAATTTGCTTGTGATACTGAGTTTAACTGCCACCTGATTTGAAGTGTTCACATTTATTTCATTATATTTTATTAAAGTTCATAATGATAGAAAGAAAATAATTATGCTGTTTCATACATATTGGAGAAAATGAAACTCACTATTCAGTGAGGTGTAGAGAATTAGTTTTACTTTTTAAAATTTATATAGCAATTGGTGAAGAACGGCATCATAGGTTTATTGTATTTTTAACAGCAAGGGTGATAAAGGAATTAATAAAACATTGTAGGCACAGGCGTGGCTTGTGTCTGTACCTTTGTCTTGAGATCATATGATAGGTGTAAACAAGTATATCACCGTCATACAAACAATGTTGCTTGTTTCCAATCTTCCGTGAAAAACATGTCTGACCATGGGAAATATTATTTTGTTTGGAAACAGGTGAGGGTTGGCAATAGGAAAGGTATCCAGACATAGAGTATTTGCCTCAATAAGTTCTGTCTGATTCATGCAAGCATGGAAAAGTGGATGATGATGATGGTATACATAAAGCAGATATTGTTACTTGAAAAAAACTGTTAACTCAAATATTTTTAAAGTGGAGAACAATAAAAGATATTCAAGTTATGTTTCTGAATGAGAAAAAAAGGAAGAAGTTAATAAATTAAAAAAAGTTTAAAAAAAAACACAAAATAATAAAAAAACACTTACCTTGGAGGAGAAGAATGCTTGTGTTGGTCATGTTCTGATCGATAATGAGAATTATTTGTTTCTGAATCAATCCAGACCACATTTCGATCTCCATCAGAATACTTTTTACTATTTCTCTCATGGCGCAAAGATTCCCTTTCAGAGTTTTTTTCAGAAGACTGTTTCTCTTTTGACTTAGGAAATGTTGTGTGCGGAGAATGACTAGTTGATCGCCGACTCTGCTGCAAAAATTGTTCTAAGTACCTCTCAACTGAGTCTTCTCGCATTGGTGTACTAACTGAAGAAGCTAATTTATCTCCTTTAGAAGATTTATGAGATGATGACTGTGATGTCGGCCCTGTGCTCTTTCTGTTTGCAAAATAAGGAGCATTATCTTCACTGTGGTCAATGACAATTCTGGTGTCGCATTCTCGCTGTGATGTTACATCTAACTCATGTGCAGGTGCATGTATTGGAGAAGAATAATATTCATAATCATAGTTTCTCGCATAGTTGCTATTATCAGAAGGTTCTCTCTCCCTCTGATGTGAATCTTCTGCTTGATTATTTTTGTTGTAATAAGAGCCTTCTCTATAGTAAGAACTGTCATTTTTTTTATAAACAGATTCAGTCTTTTGAGAATTATTGTCACTACCATGACTATGGGAATGGTGGTGGTGATGGTGGTGGTGATGATGATGATGATGGGGAGGATGGTAGTCATCTTCTTTTGAATGAGAATCAGACTGCTCAGGAGATAGCTTCTGTTTCTGATTTTCAATCTCACCTTCTTCAGCTTCTTCCTCAGAATCTGACCCATAACCCTGAGCTATAAGTGCCATTGCATTCATTATCTGTGCATTTTTCTCCCCATTTAAATGGGCACGGATAGCATCTCTGGCTGCCTCCAGCTTAGCTAGGTCATTATCTTCTAATCGGCCTTTCTGGTCGCTGTCATCCTTTGAAGTTTGGTATTTCTCTGACCTGTGCTTTTTACGCTTATGCTTGTGCCGTTTCCGATCATTGCTATGTTTGTGCTTATGTTTATGTTTGTGCTTGTGTTTCTTCTTGTCTCTTCGACTATGTACCTCCTTCTCCATTCCATCTTCACTACATGAACTTTCACCCCTGTAACAGAGACAAAATGATAAAATTAAAAGTAACCAGAAACACAAAGAAGCAAAATATATACAGTAACTAAATCCACAGCAGACTAAAGTGACACAGTGGTTCCCAAACTGTATACATATGTAAGATGAAGCTAACTGTGCTACAAAATTAATAAGATTATCTTGAAAAAAAAAGATGGGAAAAATACAAACTGAAATTCTAGTCTTCAGACACATTTTTTGTTCAAGCAAAATATTTCTCTAACATCTGGGATGGCACTGCTATTAAATATAGAGACATCTTAGATCTTTGGTAAACAATCTGCAGTGTCCTATTCTCAAAAAGAGCAACTCTTCTCACTGCCACTTATTGCCCTATCACACTCACTTCCAACAATTCAAAGACAATGGAAACAACTGTTGACAACAACCATCTCCCTCACCTTGAATTTCTCTCTCCCACCTTAATTACTGTTAGTGGGATCTCACTCTTAAAAAAATTGATAAAAACTGTTGTTGCCCTTGACATCAGTAAAGTTTTCAACTGTATCTGTATCTGACAGAAATGGAAATGCCTACCTAACGGTTCCATCTGTCTCCTCTCGCTCAGATCAGTGGTTTCCTGTTAAATCACACCATTGAAGTATGTGCTGAATGAGCTCTCTCTGAACTCCACTACACTCCATCAACTTATGTATCTCTGGATTCAGTTTGTCTACCTACACTTTTCCTCCTATACATCTTGTTATCACCTCTAACAATGCCCAATCCTATACAAATGATACCACCCTCATTCCTCGAAAACTTCATATCCGTCATCGACATGCAACCTAGACATGGGGGCCATTACATGGTCACTCCCCTGCTAGAAATAGCCAAATTCCCTCAAATCACACCCTACTGTCTTGACAAAGTAGAGACATGCAGTCCTAGATATACAAACTGGATGTAGCTGGATTGCTTTTAATCATTGGGTTGCTTGAGTAGGACTGACTTTGGGTTAATCAACAATACCTCACACCAAACATGCACCTATTCCATAAACTGAGACCATAGAAATATCTTCCAGTGAAGTCAGGCCAATTTTGTCTTCTAACAGCATGAAGACACAATCACTATACATAAAAAACAAATTATCATTGTACACAAACAGCTAAGAACACATCCAAAGAAGGCCACTCACAAACCCACCACAACCTCTAGTCCACAAATGCACTGTCTTCTCTACTGCTACTATAGTGGTTTCTGCTCCTTGGAGTTGGCTAATTTCGCACTCCCAATTCACACACCACCCATATTGTGCCCCACTCCCAAACCCTGACCAACTCTTACACTGAATCTTCTCTCCCCAGACTGTAAACTCTGCTAATTCCCTTTCTGTAGCTGTCAACTTGCAATTATTCATGAGGAATATTAACTGCAGCAATCCCACCAGTCTTGGAGGGCCAGTAAAGAGCATGGACACAGGCTCTTCCACCCAACCAAAGCATTGGATCACCTGGCTGATTAGCATGAAGACACATATTTCTAGTCCACAGATGTACTCTCTCTCTCTTCACTCTTTCTATCATAGTGACACTTCAGAAGCATCTCTCCTCTCATGCCACCTTCATTCAGGCCTACCCAGACTCACATGTCACATGTATCCAGCTGGCTAGATCCCACTCTACTCACTATGCCCAGTCACCCAAGCTAGGTCAACCTTCTGGAATTTCCTCTCTGCACATGTTTTTCTTACAACTTCAACTTGCAGTTAGTTGTTCAAGAAGAATATCAACCACGTTGATGTCCTTAATGGGAACAGCCCCTTTCCCCAGACCAAACCAATAAGAAAAATAAAACTTCAGAGTGGTTAGATTGATAGAGAGTAAATATATTGATAAAAAAAAAAGTGGCAGGAAAGAGTATTGAACTCCCACTGAATATTAATCTCGGATAAATGTACGAGACCTCAAATATGAAGGATGAGTATAGTCGACTATATTTGACTTGTACTTTATTTTATCGACCTCCGGAAAATGAAAGGCAAAACTGACTTCGGTTGGATTTGAACTCAAAACGTTAAAGGGTTATATTAAATACTGTATGATATCTAACGATTCTGCCAATTCACTGTCCTTTATTTTGTCTAGATATAGTCGACTCGTTTATCTGTACATATTGTTTAATAAAATCTTAAAATAGATTTGCAAAATAAATAACCACTTTATACATATACATATGCATAAAAAAATATTAGTAGATTCTGATAGTTAAGTAGCCTTTAATTGATTAAGATATGCTAAT
Organism: Octopus rubescens; assembly: GCA_027564515.1. Classification (NCBI taxonomy): domain Eukaryota; kingdom Metazoa; phylum Mollusca; class Cephalopoda; order Octopoda; family Octopodidae; genus Octopus; species Octopus rubescens. The sequence continues at coordinate 130,923,232 of JAOPUL010000001.1, read as the reverse complement.
TTGTGGGTGTGATTAATGAAATATAGTCAAATACGAAGGATGCAACATTCAACTATAGCCAGTGTGCTTTCAAGTCGTATATTGTGTTCAGCATACACGTAATGATATTTACGTAACTAGAATTAAGTAATCTACCGAATATATACAGATTATATTCAATCCTCCAACAAATACGATGTTATATTCAATGTCTGAAACCAAGACCAATGTTCAAAATCAGAAACTTAGCAAATAACAACACCCAGAGACCGCGTGCGAACCTTATTAGTTTGCGATAAAGCAAAGAGCTAATTAAAGCCACGAGATATAATAAACATTTCTCTTAGAAAATGCACATGCTTCACAATATGAAACAAAATATTCGAAGCATTGGCTTTTAACAAGAGTATCTACTTAAGGAAGCTCTTCGTAAAACGATATGGGAATATAAACAAACAATACCAGGTCATTGACAATGATCGGTAATTTATGGATTTATCTTTATTTCAATCTTAATTGTTATACGTAAGTGATCTACAGCTTTCGAATCAATACATAGGTGCCATTAAGAAAACGAAAACACTCAATCAATTTCCCTTTCGTTCATTTTGCAGCAAGAATACGCAAAAGTCAAACTGGAATTTTTGTCACGGATTAAAAGCAACGGTATCTAATAATCTAACAACAAACCCTTCCAAAAAATAAAATTATCTTAGAAAGGAATCATTTATTACCACTTGTAATATCGGGTAAAACATAACATACGCCGTAATTAGTTAAAATAAAAACATAACACTCCAGCGTTTAGTTGATTTCGTGAAGGAAATAAGAAAGTAACACACGCAGGGTCAAAAGAGCAATAAAATCAATAGATTGAAACTTTTCTCTATGTTTTTTACAGAACAGAATTATTCAGCAATTTTATATAATCAATTAAAGATATAGAATTTGCTTACTTTTTACTTGCTTGATGTTCTTGATTTAAAGTCTCAATCTCTAGGAGAGCGGATTGCATGTCCGCCATTGCACCTATGTTATATATAATATAGAGCCGTGCAATATTTATTATGAAAACAAATGAAGTTTATAATGATGTCATATCAAGTTACGTTTCCAATTAAAGAGATAAAATAAAATAAATTTTCTTCAATGGAACGTTCGGCATTTTCATAAACTGTGACAATGTTCGAAACTAAGGAAATTCGCACACCATAAACTTGTTTAATGAAAACAGTCAGGTTCGATCTCCAATATTAAAGATCACTCAGAAAACTGTTTTTATTGAAAGCTTCAACTTATTTGCAACACAAACTTCATCAATTACTATAAATTTTATTTGTCTAAAAATTTCTAAATATCTTTATTTGAATTATCTAAATTTATTTTATGTAAATATTTGTTTCGTATTCTTAACTTGATTTATATTGGTTCACCCATATGTAATTTGAAGAATTATTTCGAAATATATCAATTACTGTTTAAAATGTTACCACTTCGTATTGTTTTCTTTGACTTCCCTCCTCCAAAGAGAAATTACCAAATCTTAAATTATAGATTATTTGGAAACTTGCAATGACAACTTAAAATATTTAGTTCTTTTGAATAAGCCCCCCCCCCTTTTTTTTTTCTACGAGAAGGGGTTAGGGGTCGAGAAACGGCTGAAATTGACTTGGAAATTTACTTCTTAATTTCCAATTAAAAACTGCAAATGGTTTGCATACTTTTAATTTTTTTAATAAGTAAATAAACTCTAAACATAATTCTTGTTTAATTCCATATCATCCTTGACTGCGCGGACCACTGCAAAGATATCCCATTCTCTGATATTGCGTATTTATGACTACATTATATATGTACTCCTTTTTTATCCAATGATATGATGTAATTTACGAGATTTCACTATTTTTAGTTGATAGAGGGAACTACGTTGATTTTTTAATTTTAAAAAAAAATCTATTTCATCTAAATTTCTACTTTCAGAAAATTGTCAGATTCCACTACAATTAGATATTTTGAAATATAATCAAACATTGGCAGAATCGTGAGAATGCAGACACAATGTCTACATGACTGGCTTTCGAGCTTGCAAGAGAATGGGCCCTATTGAATACATCAAGGGTTAGGTGGTGGTGTTAAACCGAGTGACAGATTAAGTCTACCACCCAAGGACAGTAACAGTCCTTTCGATGGGCTTCCGAGCAGTTTCCACATATCAAATTTCATTCAGAAGGTTTTATTCAATTCAAGGCTATGGTAGAAAATACTTGCTCGGGGTGCGGCGCTATTGATATCGAATCCGTGACCAGATAGTTGCGAAGCGAACTTCTTAACCACAAAGCCATGTCTGCGCCCAGATCTAAAAGGCAAATAATAGTTTCTTGTTTCTACTTCTTCTAAAATATCCTATATTGCAGAAAAAGAAATAAATGAGATTTTACGACGACTAATCCTTCTGTGGAAGGATTAGTGATGATAGTAAACTGAATTTTGGCGCCGAGATTCAAAACCGATATAAGCTCTTTATTCGACAAGCACTTTTCTATTTTTGTTTTTGTGCTCACTGTCGTATGCGTTATTTGTTTAAATTGGGTCAACTATGGTGGGTTACCCTTCGTAGCATAGGTGAATAAAAAATATGGCGTACGCGAGAAGCGTGAAATGATCGTCTTGTGCACCAGCCATCTCAGACGTTTATGTGATCGCTCGACCACTTAGAAATAGCAGCCCTATCTTCCTCAAACTACCCCTACTATCTTGCAAAAAGACACATTTCATAATATAGCCTTAAAAAGAAGGAATGTTCACGACTTGAGGGCTTTGATTATAGGTCTGCTCGATAGTCCCACAGTAATTGCGAATATTTGAAGAATGGGTTGAATCAAGCGCCTATCTAGATAAAGCGCAAGCGCAGAAATATAAATGGAGTGTTTGTGTGAAGGTCATGCCATTTTTTAAAAGACTCTACTGACATCAATGAAAGCTGGCGGCTAAAATAAAAACCTGAAAACCGGTTGGGGCTTGGATAGAACATGTTTATCTCTTACGAGATTGTCACTGCCATAAAGGAATCATAAATTGATTCGATATGGCGGTTTTTCAAGTTAAGAACGATTTACATGAGTTTAGGAGACATGTCTTTGCCAAAAAGTGGATAAGCATTGCAGTAAACAGTTGCCAAAGAAGACGAGTAATGAAAACAGTAAACAGTTGTAAAAGAAGACGAGTAATGAAATAGAAAACAAGTTAATAGGGAAATAGGTAAGAGAATGGAAGCAGAGAAAAGAACTTTTGGTTGTCTGACAAGCTTGTTACAGACTTGCTTGCAAGATCACATTTTGTGCAAATCTGTTTAATGGTTTCATTACAGTTGTTTTTGTGTGCATCTCAGGTGGGGCCTGGCTCCTCAGATTTATACGCAAACCCACCGACGCTATATGGAACATCAATAATAACTATAACAGATCGAGTAGATCTTGCTTTACAAGGCCTCTCGCCATTTGATGGCTTCAGACTTAAGATTCATCTGATAAACTTCTAAAGATGTGTATAATTGATGTCTGTTATATGCAAGAAGCCTCACATTTTAGGGATAGATATAGTCGATTAGATCAACCTTATTTATCACTCGTTACTACATCATATAAAGGCACTTTGTGAGTGTTTTAACTTCCTATATGAATGAATAAATATGTCTGCCTATACGGCTGCTGAGGATCTAGTACCTCAGAAACAACCATCACTCTTTCCCATATATTGCTTTTGTTGTTTAGAACAGCATATCATCCAATGTGGCACGCACAAAAAAAAAACCACTCTGCCAATATAGAAAACGTGTCTTCAGCTTTTAGTTTTGTCATCGTCGGATGACATGTGAGTGGAGCCTGCAGAAACTTTATTAACTTCAGCAGATCTCAATTTTATAGTTGTTGTGTAACTTTATGCCAACCCTGACGAAACAAAGCTACAAGCCTTCTAATTGATATAATATAGAGTATCAGCAAAACAAAATTCCTAAATAATTACCCTCCCACCTCACCCCCTTTTTAAAAATATAGTTTGTCGAAAGAGTTATAGGAGATTGAATTGCCTGCAATCAATATCGGAATATTTTTTAAACCATTCTTGAGAAAGAAATTACTCTGTCTCGCTTAGCCATTTCTCTCTATTTTTTAATTCATTGTGGCGTTTCGACAACGATTTATATTTACTTACCCTAAGTAGGCGAGTCAACAAGGGTCTCTACGTTGTCACTCGATCTACTAGAATCAAAAATCAAACTTCCTCACTCCACTGCTTTAAAGGGAGAAAGTCAAATATTAGATAAGGTAGTCCTACATAATACTCAGAAAGACGAGATGGTCATGGTTGGAGAACCTTTGATCATAATTTTGATCGATCAAATGTTACTTAACATTAAACAAGAACAACTTAATGCAAATGTTTAGTTGTAAATTATTGTTATTGTATTACATTGAGTTGAAGAGAAAAATTTGTGAAGATAAATAAAATCAATACAAACTTAGGTTGAAAAACTAGTGTTTAAGGATCAAAATAAGCTTCTCATAATTTGATTTTCTGTTTCCAATTTCTATATTGTGATGAAGAATCTTTATACTATGATTATATTTATAAAAGCAATATTTAAGAATAATTCATTATAAGTGTGCCAAATTGAACTTCATAGTAATGACATTGAATCTCTTGGTTGTACTTTTTATGCCAATTTTAGGTTGATTACCCCTAATAATGGAAATGATCTAAAATATGGCAGACATAAACCTAACTTACATGACTACATTTAAAACTCAGCTATGAGTAAGTTTTCCAATATACCAATGCATAATCAAGGTCCTATAAATTATTGCCAACACACATCCTTTATCTTTGAGTGAAATTGCTGTTAATATCTTTCGTACGTTTTGAGACCCAACTTTCCTAATTAAAGGCAAATATACTAATTCCTGTTAAAATATATATTTCTTAAGTATGCCCAAATATCTTTTTCAAACGTAAGCAGAGCTGTCTTCACTGCATTACAGGCCCCCGAACAAAGCAAAGTACTGGGGCCCTACATATATAATCACAGCATACAAGACCCCTTTGGGGCCCCGAGGCAGACTGGGGATAGTAGAAAGTGCTTGTTTTTGAGGGGAGGGGAATGTTGCATGGTTGCTGCGGGGTCCTCCTTTGCTCTTGGGCCCCGGAACAAAGTACCGGCTGGACCCCGCTCTGATAGGCCCTGCTTGTAGCAGGTATATTTGGCAGAATCCCAAACACCAGTCCACTCCGTAAGAATTGAACCCGAATCACTGTATTCATATATAAAAATTACAATAACAGGATGCTATCAAAGGTTAATGGCTTCAGCAAACGACTAACCCTTTCAAGTCTGAGAAACACATTAAGAATTTGTGGGGTTTTTTTTTTCATCAGTAGCCAGTTGATCAACAAATAGTACAATGGGACGAGCAGATGTACAACTCATTAAATCCCAGTGTTGTAAACAAGCACCTTTTTTGGACAAACAGCATAAGACAGAATGGACTAAACATTAACAATTTCGTTTTGGCGCCTATTCTTTGAAATACATTAGCTATATATAGTTTATTTTCCTGCTAACTCGCCAGTGGTCGGAGCACAAACAAGACCAACTGTTACATGAACTTACACCACCTAACATCGGCTACTATCACTATTGACACAACAGCCCGCATCTCAGCCCACACGATTCCACTATTGCTACAGTTTATTGTCATTGCTGATGTACATCTCATACAAATGAATAAATTGATTCTTTACGTTTTAAATATTCTTCTTGTCTGTCGTTTGTCATAATGACATTTTTAAAAACGATAAATAAATATTTTTGTATTTGGAACTTCACAGAAACGTCTTGTTCATTCATCTTTTAATTCATCCAAATATCTTATTGTTACAAATCTCGATATACGTATTCCCTCTCCCTGGGGAACTACTCATTATGCCAATGCCATAAAACGGCATTGTAAGTTAGCAGATAGATCTGTGACTTAAATTACGCATCTAGCATATTCAAATGATTACGTACCAATCTTTCACTTTGTTCCTATTTCTTCATTTCTTCGACTGCTACATGCGACAATATTCAGTTTCAGAACAGTGTCTCAAACATTACATCCTTGCTTATCGATCCTGGTCCTAGTTCTTGCTATGTATCAATTCTCAACAGTTCACTCCATGTTACTTTCAATACACTGAAATCTATTGACAAATGTAAGTATTAATCTTAACATCTTTAACGCAGTGAGCGCCACATATCTAATTAGAGAACAAGACAGCATTTGTTCAATGATTGATTTTATTTTAACCATTTCGGCAGGTACAGGAGACAACCTAGGGCATGTTTCGATATTACTAAACATCCCTAGAGACTTCACCGTACTTACCGAAATAGAGATGGGAATAAATATATATTTAAACTAGCAGGCGTTCCCGGCGTTGCACGGGTGATTTGTTGAACATTGCAATAATTCCGACAAAAAAGTTTGAATGC
>JAOPUL010000001.1:130905345-130916621 GCA_027564515.1 Octopus rubescens | reverse complement strand
AGAGCAATAAAAATCTCCTGAACATGAGCGGACCATGCTGCCGCTATGTGCTGAATTTTACGCAATTCCACTGCACCATTCTTGAGTGAATCTGCCGACACTCAATCAATCAAACATACAATCAAGAACACTGCAATTTATAGTTTAGATTAGCTGATTTTTCACGTCTACTCGTACGCGATGTTTAACACCTTCTTAGTGGTTCTCTTATCACTACTTCCGCCTGTACAATGAAATCTATACATCACTGAGGAGGTCTAATAACACTAAAACATGTCTGGCGTTATCTCCCATGCTTACTGAAATGTCTAAAATAATATTGAGTTAACAGCAGTATTATTTCTTATAGATATTTAATGTTTACTACATTCAATATTTTAAAACTAACTTATTGTCTTTCAAGTGGATGGCGTCTGAATAATTAACCTCATTGTTGCTATTTTTTTAATGTATACATTATATAACGCTAATTGATTATATCTTCAGATCCAATTCGCTACCAACCCTTATCCTCACTTCTAAATCGTCATTAATAATCATTTCGAACGGTCTCATAGATTTCAATCAATTGGAAACTTTTTCACACACATAAGTACCTCCTATGCGCGCACGCACGCACACACATGCGCGCGCGCAAATTTAAATTAGCCGAACCATTCAGTACAGCTACCATTATGACAAAACGAAACTTTTTTTAAAAACTAAATATGTTAAATACAGTTTCATCTTAATTTATGAGAATATAATTTAGCTTTTATCTTAACGAAAAAAGAATAATTTTCTTGCTGATAAATCCAAGTTTTTTCGTATGCCAAACAGCACGGAACTATATCTGCAAGGAACTCAGTATACTTAATTATAAAAAACATTTTAATGGATGTTTTTTTTTTAATGAACTAAAGTATTTACTATATATAACAATCAACTCAAAATAATCATTAAAACCCGAGTAAAAGTTTTAAAATAGTTTATAAGTTTTTTAATAAAATTTGCAGTAACTACACCGTTTCGAAGTATGTACAGTTTTTATCTACATAGCATCAACAATTATATATTGTTTACAGTAAATTAAAACTTTTTGTTCGGCATAAGTTAATTATTGTTTTATATATTAGCAAGAATTTGTCGTTGATAAAGCAAAAAAAAAAAGGTAAAGAAATTAGGAATATAGAAAGTGCTCGTTAGTAGTGAGTTTGCTGAGAAAGTGTTGAAAGATATGATTGTATTAAAACTCCCGCGTCGTGACGATTAATCAAGATGGAAGAAAATACCAGCGAAAATAGTGACAGGTATGTGAAACAATTAATATACTTTAATATTATTTTCTCAGTGTTTATCTTATTACACCTATTTAATCATTTTGCATTGGGAAAAATATAAATGAAATGAAAATTTGTTCTGTTAAATGGCATGAATAACCGGTTTGTGTTTTTCACCATTGTGTTCTTATGCAAGCCTTAAAAACCGAGCTTGATTGGGAAAAGGAGTTGGGATGTGGTGATGTTAATGCTTTTCTCAATACGATAACTTTCATAACACGATACTGGGAATAAAGACTCTGGCTTATCTCGCAGCTCCCGTGACCATAAACTCTATAATGCTCGCGATTTATAGTATCATTTTTAGGACACCTCGCCTATAGATTTCAGGCTCGCCTCTTTATTACCTGTTGTTGTGGTAATAGATGTTTTCGTTTCAAGTAGATGAAGGTTTTCCCACTTTAATATATCCATAAATTCTTGCTTGCTTAAGTCCTCAATTTCTGATGGAGATGTCGGGGCACCGCCGTGATATATGGTAGATGGAGGACTTGCCGCTGCTGTGTACCAGAACTTGGCCTCAGCGTTTGATTTGCTTGTTCATTCACTGGTATTGTCTGCCCATCTCTCCTATTTTTCCCATCCACGGATTTTTGAAAAAAGGTCTTACTAAGACCACTAGTTCTTATTGCATGGTTAAATCATCTTAGCTCCCACCACCACCATTATGAGATCTCTACGAGAGCTGTAAAGCTGGATCGTTCTGTGGGCTTTTTCTTTGTAATGCCAAGTACAAGATTCTTAAGATGTTATAGTAGCGTAACATTTCTAGTACCTGCATTTTTAACTTTATATTTACATTAAGGGTACTTAAACTAGAATTCCACTGGGTCCACATATCTCAAGCGTACCATAACATGGAGAATACCTGTGCACACAGGTTTATTTTTGTTTTTCAGAGTGATGTTTTCTTCACCATATTCCCTACCGAATAATTAAGCAGTGGAAGTAAATAAAGAGAATTCTTGCTGGCAAACTTTTCAAAATACTATAAAATACAAAGATAACAAGTAGCACACACACACACACGGACCCCCTCCCACCATTGTGAATGTAAACAAACGGACACGTAAACAAAGAATTGAATACATATACACCTTTCTATTGTTAGCAATGCAAGCGTTTATATAATGCATGGGTGAAGTTTCGGATTAGGACGTCCACATAAGTTGGATTTTCTCCGTTTTGACAGGGATTTTTCTAATTTGTTTTTTTTTCACCATAACCTTCGAAATGATTGTGTGTGTGTGTGTAGGGGGGGGGGCGAAGCTGGGGATAGATGAGTGGCTGGCGAGAGCTGTACAAGCCATGTACCAGTAAAGTGAAAGTCGGCTATGAGTATATAGCAAGGAGTTTAGTGTACAGGTAGGAGTTCACCAAGGATCGGTTCTCAGCCCCCTCTTGTTTATCATAGTCCTTCAGGCCATAACAGGAATTTAAAACGGGCTGCCCTTGGGAGCTCCTCTACATTGATGACCATGTTCTTATTGCTGAATTGTTATAACTAGAGAAGAACTTTTAGGTGTGGAAGCAAGGTCTGGAATCTAAGGGCCTTAGAGTTAATGTAGCAAAGACCAAAGTCCTAGTAAGTAGGAAAATAGACGAATCACTGATTCCTTCAGGGCGCTTGCCCTGCTCAATATGTAGAAAAGGTGCTGGTAGAAACTCCATACAGTGTACCCAGTGCAAGTTTAGGACAGGTGCAGTGGTATCACAGGAAGGTTAACAGAGAAAGTAGTCTTTGTGTGTGGCAGGTGTGCAGGTATAATAAACACTAAGAATGTGCTGGAAATAGACACCCTCAAATGCACGGGGCAATCCTTAGAAGTAGTAGATAATTTCCATTACCTAGACGACCAAATTAGCACTGGAGGAAGAAGCTCTGAAGTGTAGTTGCTAGAATAAAAATGGGCTGGGTAAAGTTTAGAGAATTGCTACCTTTATTGGTAACAAAGGGCCTCTGTCAGAATGAAAGGCAAATTGTATGATACCTGTGTACAAACAGCTATGCTACATGGTAGTGAGACATGGGCTCTGACTACTGAAGCCAGCATGCTCTGCTGGATGGGTAATGTTAGTGTGCATGTGTGATGGAGTTTAAATGACTGAAGAGAAAAATTGGGTATAAAAGGCATCTGATGTAGTTGTGCAAGAGAAAAGACCACTGATATGGTCATGTGATGCATATGGATGAAGACAGCCGTATAAAGAAGTGCCGATCTCTAATTGTGGAGGAAACATGTGGAAGGAAGATGTGAGACAAAGTGGTGAGAAAGGATCTTTAGATGCTAGGCCTCACTGAGGAGATAACAAGGGACAGAAACTTCTGGCGATTTGCTGTGCTTGAGAAGACACGTCAAGCCAAGTAAAATTGCGGTCCTTGTCATGCGGGCTTGTAGGTGCTGGCATCATGTAACAGCACTTGTGCCGGTGTCATGTAAAAAGCACCCGTGCTGGTGCCACGTAAGATGCTACCCTGCCGGTGCCATGTATAAAACACCCAGTACACTCTGTAAACTGGTTGGCATTCAGAAGGGCATCCAGCTGTTGAAACCATGCCAAAACAGATGATTGGAGCCTGGTCAGCTCCTGTCAAACTGTCCAACCCATGCCTGCATGGAAAACACATTAAATAATGATGATGAGCGGTACCACAATTTTATATATGCTTCCACATTACAGAGGGGACATTATATTGGTACCAAGTTGTTGGTGACTGTAGGATTTGCAAACTCAGTGTTGGCAGATAGTGATGATCACGGGAGGAAGCTGTTCCATATGGCGAGGTAACTGGTTTGGTGGTGTCAAGTTACATATCGGTTTGTGTGTGGTGTAATTGTAGCTTGGTGCTGGTATGCAGAAGGTAAATAATCTCACTATGGGCAAACAGTGATTGGTTAACCTGCAATTTGAGCATGGGTTACCTAGGATTAAGGTGGTCTTTTTGGTGGTCAATGGTTTGAAGTTCATTAACAGAAGGTATTTTGATGACAACAATAGGAGAGATTGGATTTTCCTGTTGATATATCCTGCAAGCTTGTTGCTCATGGAATCAGGGTAAGCAGTTCCAAACTCCAGGTGAATAGAGAGTGGTCCTGTTAAGGATGCTCTATGTAATGTTGAGGAAGTTGTTTCCGTGATCTTGAAGTCTCCAGATGAAGTTGGAAAAGGAGGTGGAGTTTTCCTTGTTCCCACCCCAGATGAAGTGCATATGTTGCATAAATCTTCCCTTGAAATCACTGGCTGTTATGCCTGTGAAGTGTCTAGTGATGCCATCAGTACGAGGGTAGTTGTGTAGACCATAGCCTTTGAGAGGAGGGATCCTTCCAGTGGGCTATTGGTGAGATTTCAGTAGTTACAGGCTGTGAAATGGGATGGAGTCCATATGGGTGCCTACTTACACATATCTTTGTTATAAATAATGTTTTGCACTTCAAAAATCAGTTGCATGAAGAGCAATACTTTCAAAACTCTTACTAATGTAAGAGAAAAATATTACACTCTACTTCTATATGGAGTGCTTTCCTTTTTGTTTATAAACTCATCATACACACACACACACATACACATATATACATATATCATCATTATCATTATCTATAGATGACTTGGTAGTGTTTAGTAATTTGTATTGAATATTAGATGACATGTAATTTTTAATATACACAGTGCTACGAATTCCAGCCAAAATGAGAGTGAAGAATTTCTGAAGAATCGAACATTTCAGAAAGATACTATCCAGGCTATTGATCGTAAATCAGTTCACCACATATGCTCTGGTCAAGTAATTGTTAATCTAGCAACAGGTGTTAAAGAACTTGTTGAGAACAGTATAGATGCTGGAGCCACAACTGTTGGTATGTATCATTTTTCGTTTTTATTTTCTGTATTGAAATAGATTTGAAAGACCTACCGTTCTACATTTTGTTAATACTATCTCATGCTTAGTTGTTTTTGTGAAACCCTTTCCAACATTGTTTGAGTAGATTGTTGGTATAGAAGTAAATATTAGTAATCTAAAGTATGTAAATGATCCATTTTGGTTATGCCATGCCTCAATTTGAACTGAGTCATCAAACAACTTTTCATCTAGGATTGTAGGAAGCTTTGGCAACCAGAATGTGCTGTACCTAGTTTTGTTTCCATTCAAAGAGTTTTGTGTTGATAACAGCATAAGAAAGTAAAATAGGCCTTTTTTTTTATTATTGCATACAAGCCATCCTTTAATATAAGTATATTTTGTTGATAAAGCTATTTTTGTGAGTATATGTATTTTCTGTCTTGTTTTTTGTTTTTTTTTCCATGAGATGAGGTGGGTATTTTAGTAGTGTTGTCGCAGGATTTAACCTTGCATTTTTTCTATGCTTTATACAAAGCTGTTGATTATATTACATTAGAAATTTTATAACTTAATGACTGATAATTAGCTGAGCTATTAACAGGGAGATCATAGGTTCAAACTTTGTCAGTAGCTGAAAATAAGTACTGCTTCTGCTTCATATTTTAGTAGTTAGCATGAGGAAATGTGCTAAATAAGAAATATTTTATTCCTATGATTCATTAAAATCATTTTAACTATCTATGGGATATGTATTTCTAACTCAAGTTTATTAAAGTAGTAAAGGTTGATCATAGCTGTTACTATCACTGATGGATTGGATTAACAACTTCAAATTATTGTATACAATTGGCAGTTCCTATGACATCTTATCTAATACTTATTCTAATCTATGTGTCTTTACCAATGTCCGTTTATACTATACTTTTGTTGTATTTAAAACCTTCTTTGCAGAAATTAAATTAAAAGAATATGGTTCTGAGCTGATTGAAGTTATTGATAATGGTTGTGGTGTGGTAGAAGAAAATTTTGCAGGTTTAAGTAAGTGCATTGTTGCTGCATTAAATTCTTTCAAAATACCATCTTATAATTTGCTGTACTGTTTTGTAGTGCACTCTATATTTTATGCTGTTTAGTGTTGTAGACGTAAATACCATGTAATAGTGGTACAGCTTCAGTTCATGGCCTGATATCTATTCCAAGTGAAACTATTATGCTTCACTTATGCCTTGTACTTGTGAGTTTGGTCATACTCTGTAACACAGTGCAGTCTGGGCTCTTCAAAATATATTTTCAGTGATTCTCCAAGACATTTTCTTTTCTTGTATTACCATTGTATTAATGGTAGTTGATGGATTAAGGTAAGGTCATAACAGCTCATCCTGGACTTGAGGTAAAATACATTGCTTCCAGTCTGTGCTGGGATGGGAAAATCTCAAGTAAAAACATGTCAAATTATATTTTAAAATCTTGAACCCAAGAAACAGCACTAAGATATATATATAGTGTCTGAGGTTAATATATTTAACAACCGATGTATATAAACAATGATAAAGAGTTGCATCCCTTGATAAGGAACCTAATTTGCCTTAACTTGGCTGAAAATGACCTTCATCTTTTAGTTGAATGATTATCCTGCGAAAGACTGTCTGACTAGCCCCCTTTAAAAAAAAAAAAATGAAAAACACTTCAACAAATATCCAAATTTGAAGTAGTCATTGACGAAGCCAATTAGCTGTAATGTGTTGAACTACTCATTCCAGGGTCTCGTGTTCAAATATTGCTATTGCTATTTTATTGTGTACGTAAGCATCCTCACTTCAGTTTTCTTGGTTGACAACAAATCCAACTCCTCTTCCCAGTAGAATGTGACTGAAGGCAGGGGAAGCACTATCAAGCTGTACAAGAAAGAAGTTTTAATAATTCAGATACAAATGTAGTAAAACCTTTCACACACTTTACCATAGAACTATATGTGTGTGTGTGTGTGTGTGTGTGTATATAATATATATCTATCTGAAACAGTAATAAATAAATGAAAATAAATAAACAAAACTTTAAAATATGCTTATATAGAACTCCATTCCTCCACCAAATGCTTAATTTTAAAAGTTTAAAATTAATTAATTTTCTTTGTTTTTGGATTTTATTTCTCAGCTTTGAAACATTATACCTCTAAACTGAAGGATATTTCTGACCTCACCTTAGTAGAAACATTTGGATTTCGTGGAGAAGCACTGAGTTCATTATGTGCCCTCAGTAAACTAACAATTATCACCAGACACATAAATGCTTCAGTTGGTACAAAACTCCAATTTGATCATCATGGCAAGATTAATTCACGTACACCTTGTGCAAGACAAGTAAGCTGCATTCATTTCTTTATATTTCATTACTTTTTCTGTCTTCATTATATCTTGTGAGGGTCGTTTCAACACACCAGTTTACATCAAGAATCTTGCCAACCAAATACAAAAACGATATTTTCTGTCTTATGTGCTATGTAATTGGTATAGTTCATAATCTTTATTAGTGGCATGTCAGACATCATCTATAAGAAAGGCATCTGTTTGAATGACGAACTTTTCTTTGGCTTGTGCCAATACTATGGTCATCTCTTTCTCAATCCACATATTACAGATATTCTGCTATATGTGAATTATCTACCTAGGAAGGCAGTAACTCTGGGCAAGAACTTATACAGGGTAGAAGGGATTCTTTAGTCTTCCCACATTATTCTGATGGTGGCACAATAAAATGCACCCAGTCCACACTGTAAGACATACACAAAAAATTGGCCAGTTTTCACTGTTGCTATGTGTGCCATATGACATAAACTGTTATGAGTGATAAGTTCTGTTCAACCCATGCCAGCTTGGAAAAATGGACATATGATGATGATGATTCTATTTTGTGAATAGTAGCATTGTTGATTACAGGTTTTCCAACTGGAGCATCAGTGTAACTTAATGGATTAGATATCACAAGGTATTTTTGTTTGAAAGCACCATGTGCACAAACACACATACATATATACTTACATATGTTTATTTAGATATATATTGTATATTATTTGACGAGCTTCCACACAGTTTCCATCTATGAAATTTCTCTCATAGTCAACCCAAGGCTATGGTAGAAGATATTTTCACAATAAATCACACAGTGGGATTGAATCTGAAACTTGGGAGTTGCTAAGTGAACTTATTAACCACAGAGACATGCATACATTCAGTGGTAAAAGAGAAGCTAGAAGCTTGTGAAACTGCATTAAGTAAAGATATAAAATTTGCTTAGAGATAAAATGCCACAGTGGTAACTAGAGTTAAACTTAGTATCTTAGTTTCATTAGTTGGCACTTTATCTGCTCAGCCACTGCATTTTCTACTTATTAATCTTTTAGTGATGTTACAACTGAAAGGGCCATAGCGCTGAAGGGGAAATATCTCTCTAGCATAGTTAATTGATAACTTCTCTAGAGTTACTTTGAATATTTAGAATTGAAGGCTAGCTACTTGCCAATGGACATGATGTTTATTACTTTGCTGTGATTACTACAGAACTAGTAAGTTACATATCACCCTGCCCAATCTCACTCATACATTCCAAGTTCTCTATTAAGTACTTCTTTAATTCTTCCATCGTAAATTGTAAGCCTCTGAAACTCCTTCTCTTCCTATGTTTTCCCTACAAATATTAATCTGCAATATCAATCTTGCCAGCCTGATAAGTACTTTCTTTGACTAATTAATATAAATAAAAATAATTTCAAAAACATTGAATTTTAGAGATAGTAGTAAACACAATTAAAATGTTAGTAAAATAAATGTTTTAAAGTCAAAAAATGTTCATTTATTTCTTCAACCTTATGTAATTTCTTTGAATGTGTATTTAACTTAACTATTTGAAAGTCATTTTGAATGAGAAGAGTACTTTTCTTATTATTTTAAATATATTTTCATCTGCAGCCAGGATGCACTGTCATATTGGAGAATTTGTTTTCAACATTACCTGTAAGGCATAAAGAATTTTTAAGGAACTTGAAAAAAGAATTCTTTAAAATGGTTCAAGTTTTGAATTCCTACTGCCTTATTAACGTTGGTGTGCGGATTTCATGTTATAACCAGGTTGGAAAAGGGTAAGTAATGTTTTTAGAGTCATTGTAAAATATTTTAATTAAATAAAATTACATCCATGGGAAGGAAGAAGAGTCATTAAACTTAATGATCAATTCTGTTTAAAAGAAGTTGACAATACAAATTTTAATAAAAATGATTTTAAAATAGAATGGGCAATGCAGTGGAAAATGAGTCCACTTTTTTGTTTGCTTCACTGTAAAATTCCAGTCCTACTTTCCAGTTGAGAAATGAGTGATGATTAACATTATTGCCTCCCACATCTCAAAAGGTTGATAGCGATTGATGTTTATCCGCAGTTTCTTGGTATTAAGTGGATGGAATAAAAGTTTCTTCTTTGTAAATTAGACAATCTCGTAAACAGAATATTTCCAACAGCTTTGTGAACCGAGATACGCTCTGGAGTTTGGAAGATGAAGGTAATTGATAAGTTTGTTGTAGATGTTCACTTGAAACGTTTGTAAGTTTATGTCTGCAATGATAACATGAGCAAGGAGCAAGCTCTTGTTGAAAAAGTGATTTAGTATTTCTTTTTTTAGTGGGCTAAGACAAAGTAAGGTTGATGTGAGGGTGACAGGTAATTGCATTAGATAGTACACAGTTGGATTTGGTACATCTTGAGACTAGTGTTTGTAGTGTGTTGGTGGGACTAGTAGTTGAAATGATATTATATAACTTTTTTTCTGCTACTGATTTGTATATAGTTTTAAAAAATATTTGGTAGGTTTTAGATTTGGTCAGAAAATTAATTATGTTGATGCCAAACTTGTTTATTATAACCATAAATATATTTGTGAATTTTATTTTTGAAAGATTAGAATTTCCTTTCTAACTATTTTTTTAATTTCTTTTCTTGGTATTTTTCAGATCAAGATCATTAATTGTATCATCAATTGGAAAGTGCTCAGTTAAAGAAAATATTGCTAATATTTTTGGAACGAAGCAAGTATGTATAATGAAATTCAACATATTGTTTTTACATTTATTGTTATGAATTAATAGAGAGAAAGGGCTTTGATTTGCTTTATAAAGCCTGCTGTTGACTAATAATTATTGACAAAGTATTTTATATTGTGCAGAAATTTATCATTGCACTCTCAATTACTTAATTAATTAGATCATCATCATCCTTTAACGTCCGTTTTCCACGCAAGCATGGGTTGGACTAAGATATTTATGATTTTTTTTTGATTTTTTTCTAGAAAACAAATAATTTCAGACCTCTTTGAATATCCACAGATTATCTCTTATTTCCCATTTATTATGACTTTTTTTAGGTAACTAATTTCTCAAATATTGACAAATTATTGATTAATCTGTCTCCACTATTATCATTGTTGTTGTCGCTAACATAATTCTCATTATCACTATAATAATATCAGTTTATCTGTTTGTTTGATTTTTACTGATCTATTTTCCTATGTCAATGCTCTTTCATGTTATCTCATCTGTGATACTTAACAGTGTCACATCTGATTTAATACCATTTCAAGTCTGTCTTGATGTACTTTTATTGTAAGGATCTCCCACTGTTTAATTAGGAAACTTTTTTCAATTATCATGTTTTATCTGTACATGTCCAGATACATGTAGTTATATTTCTTGTATACACCAACTGATATCTTTGATACTCTCTTAATTTCTCAATCCATTTCATTCAGTGTTTCTTGCTAGTTTATTTCATGAATCTGACTGACCATACATAACTCATTTCTCTCCAATCGCTGTAGACCTTCTGCATTCACTGTTCATTTTACTACCATGAAGTATCATATTTTGTATAAATCACATTATATAGTCTGCTTTTTTATATATACCCACACACTTGCATACACTTCCTACTCTAATTTTATCATTTAAAGTAATAGAACTTATGTATGACTTCTGGTGAACCATCTTAATATGCTCATCATCATCATCATCCTTTAACGTCTGTTTTTCCATGCAGGCATGGGTTAGACGGTTTGACTGGAAACGGGCAAG
>JAOPUL010000001.1:130817896-130828103 GCA_027564515.1 Octopus rubescens | reverse complement strand
GTATGTATGTATGTATGTATGTATGTATGTATGTATGTATGTATGTATGTATGTATTTATGTATGTATGTATGTGCAGTGGCATCTAGGGCAAGTGTCTTCTATTGTCCACATAGTTTGAAACGAACTTAACCACGCAGTTATGTTTAACGTCACTGAGAAAGTCTGAACAGCCCACTATATAGAAATTTGAAAATTGCATAACATATTTATGATTATGCGACACAGCTGAGAGCGGAATCCACCTTTGCGATTGTTACAGTACTCAATATAAAAACTATTGAAAATACAGTCAGTTATCATTACCTTCTTATAAACATATATAGATCTAGCGAAAAGAATGTCCCTGTTATGAACTGACTTGTGTAGAGATGGGATTTCAGACGTGATAACTATATGAACATTGGGAAGCCAATAGCAGACAGTCTATACTCGGACATTATCACTAATGACCGGGTTCATGAAATCACCTAGCATCATATAGGCCGCCCGTTGAAGATTTTTCACAACGCTGAAGATAACTGAGCTGACATAGCTGTTTAACAATAGCCAATGGCCTTACCTCAGGCAAGCGTGGAGGGGAAAAGGAGTCGCGGACAGAGGTAAAGATGGGCAGAAAACGTCACGGATTGGACGGGCAAATCGTTAGCGGAGACCGGAGCTGGCACACAACCGCGACAGTTGAATAAAACTGACGTACAAACGGTCCCGCCGGTGTCTCTAGAACTCATTTATAAGTTGAGGGCCCAAAACAAGACAAGACAAGAAAAGTCATGATCTTCATTAAGAGCTCGGTCACAAAATAGATTAAACAGAAGTTAGAGGAAATAAGGTTCTGGGTCTATATATATGATAGTCGTGGTAACTTACGGAACATCTGAACTTAACAATGGTAAATACTATAACCTTAAGAACAATGAAACCAAAGAGCCAACGACAGATTGTTGTTGTTATTATTATTGTTGGTGTTAAGGCGGCGAGCTGGCAGAGTCGTTACCACACCGGGAGAAATGCTTAGCAGCAATTTTTCCGACTTTACATTCTGAGTTCAAATGACGCCGGGGTCGACTTTGCCTTTTATCCTTCCGGGGCCGATAAAATGAGTACCAGTTACGAACCCCAAAATTTCAGGCCTTTGTACCCAGTATAGAAAGGATTATTATTGGTGGTGTTGTTATTATTATTGTTAGTACTGCTGCTGCTGGTGTTGTTGTTGTTGTTTCGCCCTAAGTCGGCCCTAGTTGTGCAGACCTATAATCAAAGATATCCTAGGCGTGACCAACTGTTCTTTTATTTCTAGATATGGTGTGCTCTGAGATAGCAGTGTAAGATCACATTATATAATCCTAGATATACTATGTTTAAATAAAAGGCAAGAGAGTCGCAGTTGAAACACTATCATAGCTCCGCTCGATCAATACTAGCCGAGCGCTAAACAACAACAATAAAATGCCAGCCTGCTAGAAATAACGGTGAAAGAACACACTGTGTAATGTAGTGTTTGAAGAGCAGCAAAATATCCCTCAAGTAACACCATATCGTCTTAAAAAGGGCACCTTACACAATACAGTCTAAGGTATAATATTCGTGAAAATAAAGGATTGAAAGACTTCATATTGCTTAATCAGAACCAGGACCGGATTTAAACTATGGGGGATCCGGGGCACTTCAAGTTCGGAAGGCCCTCATACAAAAGAATTAAAGTCTTAGAGAATTGTTGGTGTCAGTAACGTGGCGAAATCTATGGTTATGTTATCTAATATATTAAAACAAACAATGTGTGTATGTGTGTCTGTCTTACCTTCTAGCGCCAAAACTACTCAACCGATTTTTTTTCAAACTTCACACACACATTACTCATGTTTACGGGGAGATTTTAAGTACAAAATGGTTTCAAAGTTCAACCGCGTAAAAGGAGGAAACCGCGTAAAACAGGTATTTTACCACATTTTCCCCGCTTACTCCTGCAATTTTCCACCAATTTTCTTCAAACTTCACATGTATGATAAGTGCGCTTGCAGAATCCCAATGACATTAATATTTTCCCGAAAATCGACCGCATTGACCTGTTAAACCGTGAAAAACGCGATTTGCGGATAAACGGCGAGAGTAACCACAACTCTTAGGCGCTTATACCTCCCCTAATGATCTAAAGATACACTTATCAGGTTTTCCATTGCATCTACCCCTATTGGACATAGTTACAACAAAAGAAATCTAAACCTACTCAAAACTCTCTCATAAAACCGGAAAAAAAATGGATAGTGAAAGGAGGTCATGCCAACTATGATGGGCCTATTTTCCAAAAATGACTAATATTTAATGGCTTCAAAAAGGAATGAACTATATCAGGAAAGTAAGCATGTTTAAACTAAATTGCAGTAGCCATAGCATTGCTTAGATTAGTGGCAATGTCTAAACTTAGTGTCCGCATTCAAGCTTTTTTGTCAGAGCTATTGCAATGTTCAACAAAACACCTGAGCAACGCTGGGTACCCCTCCTAGTAATGATATAATAACGAAATTGAATAGCTGAACTAATATATTTGAGAATATGAGATTGTACAAAGAAAAAGTACGCCCAAACTTTTAAACAAATTTTCAACTTAAATCCTAGTTATCAGTTTATAGTCTTGATATAGTGGAGTAACACACTTGACAGTAAATGGAATAAACAGTAGTTTATTACTATTAACATACAATTATAATAAGAGGGATTAAGAGAACAAAATAAAGGCATTAAAACAATGTTTTGCAGATATTGAAAAAATAACAATCAATACATTGGGAAACTATTAAAGTCTGATTTTCATGTGGAAATGGTAAAATATCAAGCCAAATGAAAGTATTTCTTACCCGAATGTTAAAACAGTAAATATCTGAGTTGATAGGGCACCGGATAACTATGCTAGTACAGGACATTTTACCAGTGTTGCATTTAAATATTTCTGTGTGTTTGAGCCATGATACAGAGGCACTGAAAACATGGAAGTAATTTTAGTTCTCTTCAGCTTTGGGAAGATAGCTTTCTTACTTTGTGAGTACAAAAACCCAAAGAGTGATTCTAAGAAATCTAGCCTGGTGCCTCTACTGCAGTCAGATTATCCAACTATTTACTCAACCCAACAAGGGAGGTCTCTATGCAGTTGCTCAACAGCAACCAAGTCTTCCCATCTTAAGATTGAAACAGAGACCTTGTGTTGGGGCAATACATGATTTTCATACATGATGCATGCATTTACTCTCAAGCTTTTGGTTGGCCCAAGGCTATAGTATTATACAGTTGCCCAAGGTGGGACTGAATCCAAAACCATGTGGTTGGGAAGTGAACTACTTAACCACACAGCCACACACACTCTAACCCTTTGGCATTTAAACAGGCCAAATCTGGTCAACCACACCTACCCTACAATATCATTCTAAAAATATACAATCACATCATTGAAATCTCAAAGCTATGAGATAATGTATGATTAATTCAAAATAATGTGAATAAATAAGCATTATATTTGATGGAGTAATCTGAATGCTAAAGGGTTAAATTGTAAGAGAAAGAATAACCACACACTTGAAATTTTCCTGTAAAGTCATCAAACAATATTTGCAGGAAATAGTCACAAGGAATGAGAATAAGCAATACGAATGACCAATTTCAAAAAGTGTGCATATATTAGCTTGTTAATCCAATATTTATTAATCATAGAGAGTATAGTGTAAAGAAAATCTTAACATACAGAGAACTATGAATCGGGATACTATAGAGAAAAATAATGAAAATACTTTGTAAATTCAATTCAATTCAATTTATTGACAATAATAGCAAAAATAGCTTCAGCCATGTAAGGTATGAAGTATATTGAAAAGCTAAACTGAAACTTAAAAGTTTGTTAAATTAAGAACAGATATATAACTGAGAGGAGTTGCAGAATTATTGTATAGTATTGAGAAGGGAAGATTAAAAAAAAAAAAAGTTAAAATAAAATATTACCTTTCCTGTTGTTTGAGCATGTAATCCAAAACTAATGCGAATTTCATCTTCACTGGCAGCTCCTGCTTTATCAATTTTATTACCAAGAATTAAAATGGGAGCATTAGCGACTTGTTCATCTGTCAGCAGACTCTGTATTAAGGATGAACAAAAGAAAAATACAATTTGAATGTTAATCTTTATGGCTTGGTTATGCATAAATTATGTAGAAGATTTGATAGTTCTGCATAGACTTAACAGAAAATGAGCAATCTAATTCTAATGCAGAATATTGGATATTAGAAAAAGTATCAATGTAAATAAATGCAACTTGAAAAACATGAAAAACTGATATGACAAGATGTCCATCTAGCATTTTCCTTATTGAATATAGCTACTTAAAGATATCAGCAAAATAATCTGAAAATACCAAATAGAAATAATCATTGTTGAGATATATTTTGGATAAAATATATACCAATACTACTGTCAAATTAAAAGTTCAAATGGAATAAGCAATTTTATGTTATTAGAAACCAAAATAATTTAACTTACATCCAATTCAGCTTTTGCTTCAATGAACCTCTCCTTATCACAAACATCAACAAGAAATACAATACCATCCACTGCTGGGAAATAATCTTTCCAAACTCGTCTAACTATGGAAAAGAAAAAAAAGATACAATGAAAACTTAGCAACAATCAAATTTAAAAAGTCACTGCTGAGATAAATCAATGTCTGTCGCAAATTTTCATAGTGATATTACAACTAAACCATCTTAGCATATCTCTTTAACAATACTTAGAAAATATATTGTAGAAAAGGACACTTTATCTACATAGGTAAGTTGCAGCTGTCTTGGATCAAGCTGTGCCCAATGAGTATGAGTGGTGGGAAGTAAAAACAAAGATGTGATCTTGTTATATCAGTGTTAGCAATGCAAACTTTAAAATGTCTGATAAATATACAGAAAAAAAATAATCACAGCAACAATGGTTAATATACTTGCATAAGCTGTATTATGTAGTTACCATACATTTTAAGATTGGTGATGTGAGTATGAGGAGGTAAATAAATTATCTAATTAAAAACTCAAAAGGGAAACTAAATTGGTAATTGAAATTTCAGTTCATTTATCATTGAGTGGTGGTTCGAGCGCATGTGCCGCCGCTCAATGAAGGTGATTTGGGCATACGCGCATGGGCTATGTATGTATATCTGTTCCCCCACCTTCTGCGAAGGTGTGTGTGCACATGCCACTTGGTTATAATACTCGTCTCTCCCCAGTCTATGTGTGTCTGCCGGTGCCATGTTAAAAGCACTCGTGATGGTGTCACATAAAGGCACTAGTGCCGGTGGTAATTAAAAGTACCCAGCACACTGTAAAGTGATTGGTGTTCTGAAGGGCATCCAGCTGTAGAAACCAAGCCAAATCAGACTGGAACCTGGTGCAGCCCTCCAGCTTGCCAGCTCCAGCCAAACCTAACCCATGCCAGCATGGAAAATGGACGTTAAAGGATGATGATGAATCAATAGTCCAAGATTTTGATCAAGAACTTTTAGTTGGAATCTATCTTAGAAACCAAAGGTTTATAACTGATTCCATCCTAAAAATATAGAATTCATTAAAAAAAAATTTATTAGAACATGTAAAGCAGAGCAAAGGTAAACAAAATACCTTGTTGATGTCCTCCTAAATCAAATGTTGTAAATCTCATGCCACCCATTGTTAACTCTTCCGATGCTAAAAAAGACAAAAAAACAGTTATTAATATTTGAATTAGCATTCAGTTTACATAAATGTTGGTCAAGAACATTTTTATTTGAAAATGTGTATTTTTTTTAAAGAGGAAAAAGAGAGAAAGTGGTCACAAGTTCAAATTCACCAACCCCTCTTTCCATTCACAGGAATTTCCTATTCATGCACCCTTGGCAATACTCTACCATCCCACTTTTATATTCTCATCTCCGTACCATGAGAGTATGCTCCTGGCATATCGCCACCAACTATCTTCCTCTGGGGTAACCATGCATCTCCTCTACAGCAAGTCACCTGTTTCTGTCCCACTGTCATACCCTAACCTCCCATCCCCTGGAACAAATCCACCTCCTCCAATACGCCCCACCCCTGCCCCAAAGGATCTTTGTCTTGCAAGTTACCCTGGTGACCTTTCCGGTGCCATGTAAAAAGCATCCAATCCATACTGTAAAGTAATTGGCATTTTGAAGGGCATCCAGCTGTAAAAACCATGCCAAAGCAGACCTCGCTGGTGCTGGTGCCATGTGAAAAGTACCCAGTCTACTCTGTGAAGTGGTTGGCGTTAAGAAGGTCAACAAGCTGTGAAAACCATGCCAAAACAGACAGTGGAGCTTGGTGCAGTCCTCTAGCTTGCCAGCTTCTGTCAAATAGTCCAACCCATGCCAGCATGGAAGACGTACATTAAATGATGATGGGACAGAGATGAGTTGTTGGTAAAAAGTGTAATTTCATATGTGAGAGCGAGGAGACAGAATGGCAAGTATTAAACTACTTATCACATGAAAACCAGATGTCTACTTTTAGGAATACTTGAGATTTTTTAAAACTTTTGATATGGAAGTTTCAGATGTTAAAAAAAACAACAAATCTACAAAATATTTGCTAAACATTTCACAAATCTGGAATGCCTTCATTATTTGATTGATAAATAATTTTTAATAAGTACTTGTTATGCGAGATCAATCAACCAGAATATAAATAAATAATTCATTTTGAATAAAATTTTTCATTACTATATAAACACATTAGAAATATAAAATATTTAGAATTACAATTAAATACATCAGTCATTAAACATGTCAACAACCTCTGTTATCCTATATACACCCTAGAAATTAAATATTTAGAATTATGATCCTTTTAAGCACAACAGTCTGACTGAATGTCCCTTTTAACCGTATTCGAAATAAATTTATATATTATAAATATGTATAACATGAACAGATGTGGTGTCTCAACCATAGTGCAATCAACCCATGTAGAAAGTTAGGCAAGCCAAACAATATAAAAGCACTATTCTAATCAAATGAAAATGCGATAGGGAGAGGGGCATGAACTCCACAGGCTGATGATACAGGAAAGTTTTTATTCCTCCTACACACAATCTTTCTGATGTTGGAAGCATGATAAAACGCACCCAGTCCATGCTGAAAAGGATATCTGACCATAGAAACCACACCAAAAGAAATGACAATTTTCCTATTGCTGCATATACCAGATGACAAGAGACTGCAACAGCAGGTGAAATGATTTAAGACTTGCCCAACCCATGAAAGCAGGGAAAAAAAAACCGATGTCAATATCTTGCTGATAACAATGATTTATATGGAAACAATTTAATTATCACAATAAAAATAAAAAACAGAACATACAATTTTCAGAAATAAGCAAATTTTAAGTAACAATAAATAAAAGAAATGCATATTGAATATGAGATTATCTTACTGGGATGTAATGTTGGTACATGCTGTGCCATTCGCTCATCTTTGAGCATGTGTAATAATGTAGTCTTTCCAGCATTGTCCAGGCCAAGAAATACGAGTTTGCCAGATTTTTTATACAAACCTGAAAACAAAAAGTAAAACATTTAAGTTATACCTTAAAGAAAACTTTGGTTTCTCTTGTTTCCCTATACAAGCTTTAATTTCAAATGTCTTACAGTATTATCTCATGTATAAGAAAATTAACATTTTAATGATGTATCTCAAAACATTTCACAAATACAAAATTCAATATTGAAATGAAATTAAACACTTCTACCAAAATATTTCCCCCTCCTCATAGATAAGAATGGTAGTAAAACATTTAACCAGTGGAGTAACTGCATCAAAAATATGAAATTCCTATGAACAGCTTTGCTAATCACAATTTAAAAAAAATTTTCAGTAGTAAAAATACTAGAGAATATTGATTTTTAATAAATGTAAAACCTCTCCTTGCTTTCAATGCATTCAGCATAGAATAAACCCAACATAAATAAAATATAAAGATCTGGCCATCAAATTACTATCCAAATGTGATAAGGTAAATATTATTGCACTTAAGCTTGACTCCTTTAGAGTGTCTTGCTGTTCCATTAGAAAGAAATAAACTTTTTATTATACTAGGAGGCCTCACTGCTAATAAAGATTGTTAATTCCCCAAAGAAATTAATAAACATTTCAAGTGTATAGCCAAAGTGAATTCAAAGATTCATTTTTCATTGAAAACCATGCTAATAATGTATGAGTGCTACAACAGCTATTAATTTGAAGGTTCATGTTCAAATAGATGATGATGAAATTCTTCCATTATAATGCACTATCAAACATATTTGAAATGAGCTTTTCTGAAGTAAGGGCAATAGCTAAGTGAAAGTTCACTAAATAATTTGTGAACTTATTACAATATAGCTATTTGGCAAATAGATCTGTTAAATAAAATCTGAGCAGAATCTAAAAAAACCAACAAAAAACCCCCATCATTCCAAAGGTACTTTAACCCTTTAGCATTCAAATTAGTCTGTCAAAGTAATGCTTATTTATTCACATTCTTTTGAATTAATCATTCATTATCTTGTGGCTTTGAGATTTTGATGATGTGATTGCTTATTTTTAGAATGACATTGTAGGGTAAGTGTGAGAAGCTGGATATGGCCTGTTTGAACATAAAATGGGTAGACTATTTTGGCCAGATATGGCCAGTTTAAATTGAAAATGAAGAAATGATTTACATTTATTTGGTATATTTTCATCATGTTGAAAGAAGACCAATGTCTCAAAACTGCAACATTTTAAAGACTATGTAGTAGGGATTCGTAATTTCTTTTATTTTTAAAAGTTATTTCCAGTTGGTTCATGTTAACATAAGGTCATTATTCATTTAACCACTTGGCCAATGGGACGTGTGCTTTGTTAATTTTATTACACTGAGTCACACCAGCAACATGCCTGAAACCAGTTTATTAATGACATCTAATACACAGAAAGCTGAAACTGAGGTTAAAAAAGAAATGAATCAAAAACAGATGAACAAAATTTAAGAACTTTTTCTCAATAGTCTCTTCATAGCAATAGTATTATTACAAATCAAACTTCTAATTGCATAAAACAGACATTTTGTTGTGAGTGCTAACACATCAAATATCCTAACACCAGCTTATCCAGACCCAAGTCCAAATTTTTTTACACCTTACCAATACTTATCCACTATTTTTTGGTGTACTACTAACCATTATTGCTCCCAATCACTGAAAAATTAGCCTTTGTCAGGTTTGCTTGTATGTCTGCTTTTGGTACCTCAGAAACTAATGAAGCTAAAAAGGTTCACATTTTTTTTGTGTCAAAGCTTTCTGAGCAAAATATACCTTTTCTTTCTTATGTTTCAAAATTTTGTTTTTTTACCAAATGATTTGAAGATAAAATCTGCTATGATTTGACTTCAAAGATATTAATTTTTTTAACATTTTAATGCTCCCCAAATTAGATATGTTAACTATTATTAAGTAAATAGACAAACTATTAAAAATGTCATACACAGATAAATAACAATATTTATGAAAAATTAAATGCATCAGAATGAAAAAAGAATTGTGAATATTTTCACAACAAAATTTTTTTCAGATACTGTTGATTACAATAGTTACGAGTGCAATATGTAGAGACAAATTTTCTATTATTTATATTCTTTAAGTTTTAAAATAATACTGGGTCAAATACTTCTGATAATTTAATGGGAAGTGAATGTATTCCTACATATAATTGAAGCAAGTTGCAAATAATCATCCTTACCATTGTTTTAACATCTACTTTTTCATGCTCAAATGGAATTTGCTGAGGCAGATTTTCTAGTTGGATGCCCTTCCTGTTTCCAAGCAGGGCAATATCTCTTTGTGGCCAGACATGTTTACAGACGACTAGAGATGAACATCACTGCTTGTATGATTGTGATGCTTTTTTACAACTATTTCACAATGTCAAGACAAGGAGAAACAAACACACATACAATGGGCTTCTTTCAGTTTCTGTTCAATGAATCCACTTACAAGGATTTGGTCAGCCCAGGGTTATTGTGACAGACTCATCCTCATCATTTAACGTCAGTTTTCCATGCTGGCATGGGTTAGACGGTTTGACTAGAAACTGGCAAGCTGCACCAGATTCCAGTCTATTTTTGGCTTGGTTTCTACAGCTGGATGCCCTTCCTAACGCCAACCACTCCAGA
>JAOPUL010000001.1:130787588-130815059 GCA_027564515.1 Octopus rubescens | reverse complement strand
AGAAATATATATAAAAAGTGAAAAAAAGTAAAGAAATATAAATTGGATTCAAGTTGGGTGTTTAAAAGGCGAGCTTATGATAAAGTATAAATTAAGATTAAAATTAAAACCGTAGATGGAAAGTGTGCTGTATGAGTAAACATATGTAAATGCATATATAATGCATATATACATATGCATATATAAGGCATATATACATCTCAATAAATATACACATATATTTAGACAATGCATTTGCACGTACATAATGTATGCATACTTACACACATGTATATAGACATATGCATATATACACAGAACATATGATACAAAATATACAAGTATATAGATACCTCGACGCAGGTGAAAGAGAATAGAACAAAAAGGAAGAAAAAGAAAAGAAAAAAGTTATTAGCGATATTTGATAGGAGAAAGGGCAAGGAAAGGAGGAGGAGAGCGAGGGGCAAAGGTTGGTATGAGATACCCTAAATGAGTATCGACTATGATTTAAAACACATGTAAAACAGTGTATATATGCACACACACACACACACAGACACACACACACACACACATACATTCACATGATCGCACTAATGTGTGTGTATATACGGGCCTAAATATTTTTATATGTAAAAAGCGCTTGCGTGTGTGAAATCCCGCAGACGCCAACACATATGCATACAAACACGCACATATATACGTTCGCATGGAAGACAGGTGTGTTGAATATTTTCATACAAGAAAAAAGTGGATAAAATAAAAGGATTATTAAATCATAAATTAAATTAAATTAACATATAAATACAACATTTTAGGTAATGTCTATACAATAGGGTGCAGCTCTTTGTAGGTTAACTACACATATTTTATAAAAAGATATACAGGTAATCAATATTGTAAGGAAGATCTTAAATACTAAATAAATAGAACTTGCAAGGCCTTCAGGAATACACCGGGTGATAAATTTCTCTCTGGACACACGTTTAAATTATAAATTACAAAAATAAAAGTTAAAATTAAAGACATTAAAATAAAATAAAAAATAAAATTAAGATTAACACATCGGTGGGCAAAGGATCATTATTCATAGTTCGGTTAGAAAGAGAGGAGGGATGTTCAAAACTATCTAAGGTTAAGATAGTGTGCGAACGAGTCGAAGGCTTTTTTGAGTGCTTGTGTGTGTTAACTAGATATAAAATAAATTAATCGGAAAAATATACCGTAAAAACGGTAAATGTAAATAGCAGATTTCCTACCCGTATGGGATCGTTTGGCAACTCATTAGATAGCGAGAATTATGACTATAGTAATTCAAGAGTTCTGATCTCTGGTTTAACCCGTGTTTATCTTGGAAAAGGATGAAAAACTGTTCACTTAAACATAGAATACATATTGTTGGGCTTCTGTACGACCCGTGCCTGTATGGGGCAGCATTTTCCAAAACAGACCAGTGAATTTAAAAAGGAGAAGACCCTACCTCTTTTAATTTCCACATTTGTCAGGTCAGGCTCGTTGCTGTTCTTTACTCCGGGGACTTAAACGAATTCTTGTGCGGGTATAGCTGGCTTTCAAGGAATTTTCGGTAGAATTTGTATAAATCATATATGTGTCTGTATTTTCCATCTGAACTTTGGCCCTTTGTATTTTTTGGTTTTTGTTTTGCTCCAGTTTACAGTTCCTACTCCATATTTGATTACGGGTACTGCTCTTGTATTTATTGTTTCGATGACATTCCTTGCATTCAGCTTTGATTGTAACGGTTTTCTCACTCTCCTTGTATATTCCCTACAGGGAATTTGTTTCATTTCTTCGTGCTTTATTTCATCTGCATCCAGTATCCACAAGTAATTGTACCACTGTCCCTTCTTTACTGCTTTCATTATTTGCCCATTTGGCATTTCAAATCCATGTCACCTTTCAAATCTTCCTCGTCTCACTTTCAAAATAGTGAACTTTTCGATCCCCGACTCAAACCAAAGACTAACAGTCATCTCAGCCTATAGTCCAACCGAGGGGGACAGTGATGTGAGTGCAGAGGAGTTCCATGAGGAGGTATGTAGAGCTGTCAACACCGCACCAGCTAATAACATCCTGCTTGTTCTGGGTGAGTTCAATGCACACCTGAGTAAGGAGAGCAGTAAATATCCTTGCTTTTATTTCCATAACAACACCAACCGAAATTGGAGTCTTCTGAGGGAAACCCTGCTGGAGGCGAACTTGATGGCAACCAACCTAAGGTTTAGGAAGAATCCGGGGAAGACTTACATCTCTGATATGCACTTGTCCAACTCCCAGATTGATTCATTCTGGTGAGGAAGAAGTAGCGGAATTGTGTTCTGAATACAGAACCATACAGTTATTCCAGTACACTGGCCAGTGACCGCCGGCTTTTATGAGTGAAGTCCGGGTGAGCTTAAGAAAGAGTAAGGCTCAGCCCCGGAGATCAGTCTATGACTGGGGAGCTTTCAAAGAAGATGATAAGCTACAGGAGAGGTACACAGTAGAAGTGAGGAACAGGTTCAGTGCTACCATCCAGTGTAAAAACAATCGAAAAGAACTCTTCCTCTCACCAGCCCTGTAACAGATGAAAAATTTCCTCTATTTGCTTCACTTTCACCCTTAAGCAATTCATGTAAGACGACCAGCGAGTGTGGCAGCAGAGGCAATAACATTATCAAACGTAATGTATGTGAAGGGGGGGGAGACGTCGGAGACGGTAACAGTTCAAATTACATCTGGCTTACTCGTGGGTGATACGTGACGGTAATTGCAGTAACAGTAACAACAATAATGATGGCGCCAACAGTAAGAGTAGTAGCAACGACAGACGTATTATCGGCAGTGCCAGCATATACAGCAACAGTGCAGCAGCAGCTGCAGCAGTAGTACTGACGTCAGTAGTAAGAGGAATCCGTATTTGACGGCAGCAATATTAGCAGCATTAGAAGTTACAAGCTCACTAACAGCAACAGTAGTAAGAACGGTTTGCTTTCTCCCTATAGGATAATGCCTCTAAATTGTTGAATGCGGCTATATCTAGAAAACTTGACATATGTAGTTGCTGTCTAGGTCCAGAAAAATAGTGTCATTCAGATGCATCAGCCTAATCTCTATGCGCCCAGAAAGGGCGATGCACGCCTAGATTGAAAGGTTACTGCACGATATATGGCGGTATGGCAGGACATAGGCCATATATCAAGGCAAGGCAGTTCGGCAAAGTTCAAGTCTTCAGACTGAGGTCTTGTCAATCCAACACTCGGTGGCCTCCGGTCGCAGTGAAGTCTTCGCCCTCTTCGCTAATTATTTGGGAAGAAGGGCGGGGAAATTTACAATACAACGGGTGCCATTAGAACTAGATTTATGGTGGATTCTAGCTTCTGTGGTACTAGAGTAAAGTGAAAGATTCCTGGACGTCAAAAAACAAGGAGGGAGAACTGGACAGGTAACACATTGGATGGTCTTCTACATGTAAATCATGACCAACTGGAGTGGATCCCTGATCTGATCACCTTCTGCTTCTTGGAACAGGGTGTCGAGATCAGACGACCGATATGCCATGTCTTTGCTATGGCGGATTATTTATGGGCATTCTGCCCACACAACAAAGTAGAAGGGGAAAAGGTCATACTACTGCCATCACAGCCACTGCTACAACAACAATAAGGCAAGTGCGGCGACAACACCAACAGCGGCTAGTGTATCACAAGCGAAAATCACACCATCAATATCCTCAACCCTAACATAACGGAGGCGATACCAGCGTTTGCGGTGGTGGTTTCTTCTGCGATTGCAGGACTTACAGCAGCAGCAGCAGCAGAAAAAGCGACGCTAACTAAAACAGCAGCAGCGGTACCAACAACAATAGCTTAAACAACAACACTACCACCGTCACCTCAACGTTACCAAGAATATCTGCCCATTTCTGAGTGAGACTGGCCACCCTGCTCGTCACCTCCCCCAAGTTCTTTTCCACCTGGATGTCTGGACCGAACCAGACCCCGAGCAATTTAACCGGTCCTTCCGTCCAACATCCCACAACGTTGTCGGTTGGCATGGAACTGCCTCTCCAGGTGCCGAGCTGCAGGCCCACTGACGTGTCCCGATTAATCATTGCTCCTGTCACCGCTTTGTACTCCCTAAATACAGTGCTGACCACCTCGATTTCTGAGCTGTCAGTTAGTATTACGGTGACGTCGTCCGCATAAGCCGACACAAATCTTCCGCATCCTAGTTTTTCCTGTCTCAAACACACACCAATATATAGAAACTCACACAAACAAATACAGACTCTTACCCATATTCAGAACAGTTTCCATATACACTGGTTTCTCCACAAGTCTTTTAGTTATAGAGGAGGAACCCCCAAAATAAAAAAAAAAAAGGAAACAGGAAAACACCACCCCCTTCACACCAACGCATACCGGTAAACACAAGAAACGCTCTCACAACAAACATAGACGCATCGACAGCAACACTAACCCCCCACTAGTTCCACAATTTTATAAACAACCACTGTAACGTGTTGGTGCTTGTAAGAAAAGGGGGGGGGGAATAGACAAAGTTAGGCCCATAACTCAACTGAACGCAGATTATATGATCTTGACCAATGTGTTAGCAAAGAGGTTGGTGCCTGTCGTTTATAAACCGGTCGGTGACGCACAGATATTGCAAACAGCTCTTTCCACAACACCTTTCACTTAATGCGTTACATCATAAAGATGATGGGTAGGAAACCTAGCATGGGCGGGACTCTGATCAATTTGTACTGCATGTACTAGGATGCAGATGACGTCATCGAAATAGTGTGAGCCGTCTTGGAAATCGAGGTGATCGGCAATGCACTAAGGGCGTTCGAAGCGGTGACAGAAGGACAAATTAAGCAGAAGTCGAGTGCCTACAGAAAGTAGTGCATGTCCAAATTAGCTTTAGACCCCGGTAGAATAGCTGCACAGGAGAAAAGCAAATCATCGAGGTTAGAGATACTGGGTGTGCAAGGATAGGTAAGCTGAACCTGGCTGAATCATTTGTCACGGGGTCTATATCCGCCTGGGTAAGCCATACAGGCATGACTCTAATATTAGCATCAACATTGAATATTTCGATGTAAACATAGCTGCGTCGATATAATCAGCTAAATATTGTTATCCATATATAATGAAGCTAAGCTATATCTCGACGCCCGGGGTTTATATTTGTGTTGTTTGACACAGAACACATAAATGTGCATCCTTTATTTTTATCACATGCAGAATGATAATCAAATGCAGAGTGTTTAATTATATGCATAAATTCTACAGCTCTTCATAATCATCAATGCAAATGTAAGCGTAATCTTATATGATTTTATGTCTTAATAAAGGCACATCAGATCAACCTAAGATAAAAGATGTTAAATCTTAGATATTTATAGTGTGAATCAAATAAAACGTACATTTGTAGGTGATTCCTCACTCTTTTCTGTTTCTCAGTTATCCATATATCATGATGTCAGCAAAGTTAATCGCCTTCTGAATAATATAATTTTTATTACACCAATTTCAATTAATCCCAAATGCTTTATCATTTATCATCAACAAGCAATTTCCTTTAAATATCGCGTGCGTTGATTATCAATGGGGAATAGTTGGCGAAAGTAATATGCAATATGCAATATGCAATATGCAATCACTGATGAATTAATGTTCAATGACATTGACACAAAATATGCAAATGCAATTCACACAAGCCGTAAATTAAGAGCCATTCGAAATTATCATTTCTTTATGGTAATTATGAGAGGTAGTACAGCTGATATAATGATATAAGAGGTTGACGATGATGAGGTGGTGTACGAGTATAAGGTTCACCACGAGGGCAGAGAATGGAGGGAGACGGTGGAGGCACGTTGATGATGATGATGATGATGAGTAGGCGGAGGGGACGTTCAAGAAGAAGGGGTGGAGGAAGAAGTGGATTGTCTAAAACATTGCAATGGGGAGAGAAAGAAAGAAATGTTGAGAAATATAAAGAATAAAATTTAAAATAATAGAAACAGAAATATTGTTTTCATAAAGAGAGAATAAAAATATAAACAGAGAAATCTATTCAAAAATAATAAGACAGAACTATTATAAACTCGCAATACATTACAAAGAAAATAAGAACGAATAAAGTCGAAAGGGGAATGGAGATGTAGAGAGAAAATAAGAATAGCACATTCCAGTGATTTAAAATATTGGCAGATCAAATTTTGTGTGGGAAAATTGCAAGGAATTTGCATAAAGGAGTGAAAGATAAATTGTTACGAAACGTAATACCTTCTGTTATGTTTTTGGATTTTTGGTGCTAAAACTCGATTGCGAGAACGACAAATATTAATCCTTAGCATTGTAGCCTCGTTGGTTAGATTTATGCTAATTAGTAGGTTTTTGGTGTCAGTGTTTGTTTTTCTCTCTTTCTTTTGGTGTTCGCGAAGGTGTAGCTTTTACGAAAGAATTTACTCGTGAACTCCGCGTTTCTAAGATTGAATACCCAACTCTAAATCTGTTTTGCAGTGTGTTGGGATTCCTTATCAGGATAACGTTAAAGTAACATAACAATGTTTAAGCTTGTTTATAGTTCCTGATATGTGTATGTAGGAAATAGTTATTTTTATCAAAATAAATGAAAAACATAATAAAAATTAAGCTAGTTTTATTGGATTCGCTTTCTCAAACGAGTGACAACTTGAGATATTGATTACAGTTATATAACATGAAGAGCCATAAAGTTGCCATGTATTGTAATTGGTCATTATGTTTCTATTACTTGGGATTTCTCATATGTCTCTAGTATCTTGGGACTTCTCATATTGTTGATAATACTGTATTGTTATTTATTTTGAAGAAGTTCAGACACGTACAACTGTGAGAGTCACTTTTGCAAAATTAGCTCTTCTTTTACGTTATCTCTGCATTGAAGGCAGGAAATTGCACCACGATCGCGAGTTGATAATCATATTAAAACGCATTATTGAATGAGATATTGGTAGATATATAAATAAATGTTTATTTTGTCAGTGCAAGTATAACATCGGCTTTTCTTAACACATATTATATTTTCCAGTGGAGAAACATAGTGTATATGATCGAATGGTTAGATTTACATTAATTTTGTTGAAATGTGAACATTTCAACATTGAATTGCTCCTGGTTTCCTGCAAAGCCGAAGTTCAAGTCACTTTGGAAAGTTTAATGTAAATGTAAAGGTGCAGTCACTATAATAGTGGAAATAATCGGATATATTTCCACACACTCTACAACAGCTCTTTGCAACTATAGCCCCCAGGCGTAAGCGGGTTTCTATCTCTTATAGTTTCATTATATTGATCATCGTTCACCTGGAATTATGCCGGACCTACCATATTAAAGACATCTAATCAACCTCCTGTGACCTTCTCTCAATGTAATTTCTCATCATAAACAACAATTAAACGTGAATGAACTGAACCATTTGGAAGTGGTGAGGAAGGAACGTCGGATGAGAAACAGAATTTTCCTCACCTTGTTCGCCATATAGATACAGTGGACGTTGGGTTTGAAGGACATAAAATTTATTTTATATTTACTTTTTTTTTTAAGCAATCAAATACTGACATGGATTTGATTCATTAACAACGGTAATAGAAATTTATTTAAAATTTAAATTGTAGTGTTCTTTATTCTTTTTTATTCATGTACACTAATAATGCATATCTAAATATAATTTCATATGTCCTTGCTTTTGTGGTGAATTTGACACTTTAGTCATTTCTATAAAAGTTTAGCATAGAGGTACCAGTCCATGCAAATATCTAAAAGGACATTAATGATGATGTTGATCGATGGAACATAAAAAAAATTAACTTAAAAATGCACAAAATTAACTTCTGTTTGATTACCCATCTCCCCAAAAAATGAGGATGGGGTGTTTGTAAAAATACAAATTCAGCAAAAGGTGGTGCTGGGTTACATAATGTTGAGAATCCCTGAAGGAACATCATTTACATTTTCCATGCTGGCATGGGTTGGACAGTTTGACCGGAGCTGGAAAGCCAGAGGGCTGCACTAGGTTCCAGTCTGATTTGGCTTGGTTTCTACGGCTGGATGCCTGTCCTAACGCCAACCACTTTACAGCGTGTGCTGGGTGTTTTAATGTGCCACTGGCACAGGACTCTCCGCACGAGAGCTTTTTACGTGACGCAGTCACAAGTGCTTTCTATGTGACACAGGCACAGGACTCTCGGTACATGTGCTTTTTATGTGACACTGGTCAAATTTGGCAATCTAAACCTCACTCCAAATTGAATTCAACAACAATTGGCATCCAGAGCCTACATATTTTGCATTCATATTTTCGTCATAATGGAGACAGCTTTTCACAGCTGGATACCCTTCCTACTGACAACTTCTGTAATAAATAGTATTTATACTGATAAAATACAAGTAGTACCAAATTATTCAAATTTTCAGCAGCTGGGTCAGTTATAAAGATATCATGGTTATCATTACACACACACCTGCATACATGTCACCCATTTGTAAGATATTAGTCATTGAGAAGTGTAGTCCATACATGCTTGTATTTTGTTGCATAACAATGGCTTATAAAACACCTATTTAAAAACTGTAGCAGTATGCTATCATCAACAGTCACAAATTATAAAATGAAACATATCTATTGAAATCATATTACTATTACTTGGAGCAGTTTGAGCATTCTCAAGTATTAAAATGCATGAAACTACATTAAAAATGTTTCAATCACTTTGGTATAAACATAATGATTAAGTTTTTTTTTCTTCTTACCCATAAAATTTAGGATGTTGGTAATCCATTCAATCATAAACATACTTGAGACCTAAAGAAATAAATGAATATGAATCATTACATAAAATAAAATTATACAATGTAAACAAAAAAGTGCTTATGCTCAGTTATTTAAATATAGGCGATGGCGATCTTTCGATAAAAGTAGCATATATATCAAAATCAACAGCTGATTAATATGTATTTGTCTGGCAATTTCCGTAAAGAATTTTTATTTCTTTACTTTCATGTCTTGTTGAAGCCGACATTTGCCTTTCAAGTCTGTAAAGAAGCTGAAAAGTGAAACACCCACTCGCACACCCATTGACTTTTATGTCCACGAGTTGAATTGTGAAGCACACACATACAAACATAAAGCTGAACACGCTCGCACACAAACACGTACATCCATTATCTTTCATATACACGTACATACATAAATACGTAGACATACATCTTTTTTGACATTTTCACGAAACGCTTGTTTATGTATATTTTGTGTATGTATTTATAGAACTGTGTGAGTACGTATGTAAGTATATGCATGTATGTGTACCAGTCAGTGGCTGGGTTCGTTTCTCACTCACGTCACCATTTTTATTTGTTTCTCAAAAAACTGAAAATCATTTACCTTTTTTACGAGTGAGTATGTGAGTATGTGTGTGTGTGTGTGTGAGTACGCGCGCTTGCGAGCGTGTGTTTCACTTTTCAATCCCTTACGAACTTGAAAGGCAAATGTCGGCTTCAACAATACATGAAAAAGAAAGTAAAGAAATAAAAATTCTTTACGGAAATTGCCGAGCAAATACACAATCAGCTGTTGATACGTACAAAGAGATTTATGAAAAAAAGTTTAATAATTTGAATAACGCGAAATTTTTATGTATACTCGTGACAGCATTAGCAGAAACAAACAAACAAACAAACAAAAATTTATTAAAAATGTGTAATGAACTAAACGGTAATAATATGACAGACAAGTGAAGTAGACTGGCGTGTTGTAGAAATACTGTAATGTAAAGAATTAAGTTTATTGAAACAAACCTCAGCATGCGATATATCGAAATTGAAAACAATATTTTAACCCATTCAGCTAAAATGATAAAAGGTTGGATTATTATCTGAAGTGTGATAAGGTAACGAAATCGAGTTAAAAACTAGTTGCATCTGAGTAACTGATACATATTTTCACATGAATGTGACATAACTATGAAGTGTATAATTATCATGTACATTGTTTAAAATAAGTTAATTTCCCATAAATTAAAGCAAAATACAACCTAGTTCACAGGGAATTAAAAACAACAAAAAACGATATTGAAATTATCGTAAAATTGATAGGCGTTCATGTTGACATATAAGCCAAACGTAGACAAAATAACAATTTACTAATAGTCCACAATCTGTATACCATTAAATCTGTTTGTAAACACTATCTGAACTTATTACTATTACCGTGTATCCGTGTAAGCTTAGGATTATTCTTTTTATGCTGATTTGTCAAAAAGTTAGTATCGAAGGCGATCTTCACCACGATGAGTAGATAATGTTTTTGAAGAGAGCAACTATTAATTCAGTAATGGGTATTCATTTAACTATAGCAACTATGAACATTATATATATATATATATATATAATAAATTCACATATAATAGAGTCTTTTGTTATCTACAATTATCGTTTAATATTTACATTAGATGGAGAGAGCTAAAAAAAGAATTAGTTTCGACAGAAATCTCCCAAAAGAATTCAAATACAACTGAAAGGAAATCCATTAAATTTCCATAATTTATATTTTACTCTGCTAACACGAACAAAAAGAGATACTCAAATACGTATACAAAGTTCAAAGTTGAAAACTAGGTATGCTTATGCATTCAATCACAAGATACATTTTTGACACTTATATATCATGAAAGGAAGAGAGACTTTTGCCAAAAATTCAATAGAAGTTTGTGTTTAATGAATCTGACAACTGATCGTTTATCTGTATAATTCGCTAATCGAGAACATGTCTCATAATCAAAGCTTTTAATTCAATAAAGTAATAACGTATTGGTGAAATATTTTAGCGTACGCCCAGTTACAAATCACAATCTGTAAAGTTGACACTCAATCCTAAGTCCTATGTGTATATATATATCTCTATCTGTAAGTGAAGTGTAAATATATACGTATATGAGAAAGAGATAGGGTGAATTAAGAGTTCAAATATTTGTCATATTTTGAATTTTTAACAATAAGAACAAAAGAAAGGAAGAAACAGCTGAATTTTATTTTTAAAACAATTGAGATGAACAACTGATAAGATCATAGGCATTTTAATTATACATAATTACGTAACTTTAAATATTTCTTTGAAGAACATAGATAATAAGTAACTAGTGAAATATTCAACGTATCCAATTACATCTGTTGATATATATATATATATATACATATGTACATCAACATTTCTTTAAATTATCAGACTAATGGAATAGAGCATAAACTTGAGAAACCATCCGGTTAAAAGACATTATCAATAGAAAATACTTGACAAAAAATAAGCAGAATTAAAAAATCTATTTCATGACAAAAAAATAATCCCACAAAGTTTATGTGTGTAAAAATTGCGAAGCGACTTAATTCATTTACCTTTCGTTGGGTTTGCACATCAAAACAAAATGGCTGCACTAATTGTAGACTAGGATCGAAGTTAATTTGAGTGAAGCAATTTTATTGGTTAATATTTTCCCTTCGTCCAATAGTAAGTAGCCTAACACAATCTCACAATCAACGTGTCTTTGACACGCATGCGTTTTTCTCAATATTGTCAGCGATCGGTAATCGTAATCAAAGCTGAATTATGTCTTCGTATTTTTACAATTACTTCATGAGAACGGTAAGTTATAAAATGAACTAGCATTTTTATTCGATAAATCATTGTGGGAATTTCACCGCTTACTCTAAACGGACAGTCTATATGCAGTTTATAATTGTTTTTAATTCATATTGTGTAACATAATTTGCGTATAAATTACGGTATTTTTAACTAGTCTTTCTTGAAGTCTTTTTCATCGACGTAGAAAAAAAAACCCTTTTATTATTTGTTATGTTTACGGAAAGTTAAAAGTAGCATCAAAATTATGCAATATCTTAGGAGGTGATTGGTTATTATATAGCATGTGTATTGCTTATTGTAAAGTTTGTGAATTACTTAAACGATGTTTATTTTGTTCGTGTTATTTATTCTCTAATAACCTTTATTTAATTCGTTATTAAATAAATATTACTGTCATCAAAATGATATATCATATCACACTGCCACCATTTCCGTTTTTTTTTTAATGCTTCTAAAAGATAGAAAATTAACGAGAGAACTTAGTAGTTAGTACAACGTTTTTGATGGAATGGTCTTCGTGAATACTATAGTTTGGAGGTGCCCTTTACTCACAGTATTAGGTTCGTTGCTCAAGGACAGTTAGTGATAACGCTGACAAAATAATTAATAAGCCTTGAAATTGGTACTGTGTCCATAGAAAACATGAAACTTTATAAGGGTTAAGTTGGATTTGAAAATTGTAGCATAACATTTTTATTTACAACTGACCCTACTAGAACTAGACATTTGTTGGTCGTGAACTCTTGGATCAGAAGTATTACTTGATTCAGTTCTGCCAATTATTCATTATATGTGATAAGTCATTATTCAGTTTGTAAAATATTAAGTATTCTAAGAGTTAGTATTTATGCCAGTATTACTCAAAACCTGGTCAAATACGATGACAAGTTGGGTAATCTAGATTGCCAGTTGTATTACTATTGACTATCGAAGGGTCTTGCCAATGGAACGAAGTTGCTATGGAACGGTCGTTCTCAATGCTTCGATGTCCTGTTCGTCATTTCTTCGGACGTAAGATTACGAATTTCATCTCCGAACTGAATCGATTCCAACATCTAAGAGCTGCTCAGAAGCAAATGACCTCGTGTTCACACACTTTTTTCTTCAGAATGTTTAAGAGAGACAGAATATTGACATTTTTTTTTTTATAAGTAAAGCTTCTTTATTAAAAAAAATACTTTAAGCATCTTTGAGACTATACCATCTGTGCACGGGATGATATATTTGGGTTAAAAACTGGGACCTTTCTTTACTCCCTTCGTCCTCTACTTATTCAACAGTGGGGTGTTTGTACTGCTCTAAGAACCACTTAACTTTCAGAAGGCAAGCCTAAGACAACGTTGTTGTGTTTTTCTCAGAAACACCAGTTCTCGACAACAAATTGACAATCTTCACTGAATGTTAAGTATTGCCTGTGTGGTTAAGAACTCGCTTTGTAACCATGAGGTTCAGTTCCACTGCACAATAATTTATTCTCTATTATAGCTCCTGGCCGACCAATAGAATAAGTACTTTAGCTTTCAGAATTTTTTGTCAAATGTAATGATTATTGGTTTGAATTAATCCCATTGGTTTGAATTAATCATGCATTATCTTGTAACTTTAAGATTTCAATGTATATTTTTACAATGACATTGTAGGGTAGGTGTGAGAAGTTGGATCTGGTCAGTTTTAACATAAAACAGGTAGGATATTTGAGCCGGATATGGCCGAATTAAATGCTAAAGGGTTAAAAAATAAGTATTGGAGTTGATTTGTTTAACTAATATGTTGATGGCAGTGTGTAAAAGATGTGTGATATTTGAATGGAACCCCTATAACCCCGTCTGTCTTTGAAGGGTGGGATAGCTGTATGAAGTCAATACCATTAATCATATGGTTGTAGATTAATTTGAAAAGATATGGTCAAAAAGAAGTTCTGGAGAAATGAATATCTGGATATAAAGAATTCAGCTTACATCTTTTGTTATGCCACATGACTAAGAAAACTGATAGTTATGGTGGATGTTTATAAATAATTAGGATTTGAAAAAAATACTTGCTGCCATTCAAAGAAACTTTTCTGTTTTCCATGCTGTTTGACAGGAGCTGGCAAGCTAGATGACTGCATCAAATTCCAATGTCTGCTTTAGCATGGTTTCTATGGCTGGATACCCTTTCTAACACCAACCACTTTACAGAGTGTATTGGTGCTTTTTATGTGATATTGACATGGCACTAATAAAATCATTACGTAACTCACAAGCCAAGACTTCTCAACTGAGGTAGGGGGGGGGGAGTAGTATGGAGGAAGGTGGCTTTATGCCAGGGAGATACATGGTTACCCCAGTTGGAAGAGAAGTAGGATGGTCGTGTTATTTAATGGGCATTTAATGTATCGTACAAAGATAGTAACCAAACAGAATTAGGATATATATAAATCAGAGATTTCCTTTCACAAGATTATCTCAAAATATATTTACAATTTGGGATACTTACCTGAATTATTGAAGAAATTTATTTTATTGATATATAATCTAGCTGTATAATCTTAGTTAGTAAAACATTTGCAGACACTCTCAGAATAGCTGTTATGAAGAAAATAAAAGTTTTATTTTCCTGGTATCTTTCAACATTTTTAAATGTTCCACATTCTAAAACATAATTCACATTTAAAAGCTTTTCAAAAATCCATGTTTTTCAAATTTTTAGGCATTTTTCAGTATTAATGTGATAATGCCATCTTTCTCTCTGATGGCCTGGGCTGACTGGCTGGTATAGTTGTCACAAATTTGTCTATAGTAATCTTATAAAAAATAGTCATCTCTCCCACACTGCAGCCCGCTCAGCTTCACTTTCCCTATTTCTCAATAAAAGAACCTTTATCTTTTTTTACTTTGTCCTTGGACTTATATGCCTGTTGAATCTACTCTTGGAACCTCAGTAATTTATTAACTTGGTGTCCAATATATTGGCTTTCAGCTGTTTCATTTCACTCATTTTCTGCTATATTCCAGATGCTAACCATTTCTTATTTTTATAGCCTAATAAATACATTGGTTGCTTTTCAACATTCTTCACTGTGTAGAGTTTCAACCACACTGTAGTTCTGGTGGTCACTGAATACATTGGCTCCATTAAAAGTTCCAACAAGTTGACACATACTGAGGGAAGAGCAAAGGTGATTTAAGAAAAGTAGTGGATAAATTGATCAAATCTTTGCATCGAGGAATAGTCTTGAGTAGAATGTCCAATTTTACATCAATTTTTATATACTTCAGAAAGGCTTTTGGCACTGTGCACTG
Organism: Octopus rubescens; assembly: GCA_027564515.1. Classification (NCBI taxonomy): domain Eukaryota; kingdom Metazoa; phylum Mollusca; class Cephalopoda; order Octopoda; family Octopodidae; genus Octopus; species Octopus rubescens. The sequence goes on along the minus strand of JAOPUL010000001.1, from coordinate 130,800,105 downwards.
GGAAACCCTCTGGAAGAAACAAGCAAATGTAGTCATTTATTTTTGAAAAATTCATGTGGGGTTCTTGAAAAGATCATCACCATGATAAGTCTCTTCTCTAACCATATTGAATGCAGTGTAATTATTGACAACATGGCACTCTCTAAATGGGTTTCAGTGGAATCCAGTGTGTGACAGATGTTTCTATTATAAACTGGATCATGTGTAAAAACCATATCAGATAAGCCTAAGGCATCCAGTTGACACTTTTCTCCCATTTGCAACATCTTGACTATATAGATGACTTAGTAGCCCTCTCCTTAAAGAGAAATCATCTATAGAAGGCTGAACAATTATGCAAAGCAGACAAGTTTTAACATGCATACTTCAAGAACCCAGTACCTATCATTGCTGATACTGAATCACTAGACTATGTAGAGGACTTGACATATCTAGGAAGCTTTTTCAGCAGAGTCAACGGGGCAAAAAAGAGACATTCAGGCAAGGTTTACCAAAGACTATGGGCATTTGTAAGGCTTTGGTTGATCTGGAAGTCTTGGCATCACAAGTCTTAGGACTAAGATTAGACTTATAAAAACAGTGGCAATCTGTTCTAATGTAGCGGTCAGAATGCCAAGGAGTGTAAAGGGAGACATAAATAAAATTAGTTCTTTCTACAGTAGGTACCTGAGGAAAATATGTTGCATCTTCTGGCACAGCAAAGTGTTAAAGGAGGAGCTGTACTGCAAAATTAGTTGCAGTAGTATGCTCTGACTGCTAGGCTACAAATACTGAATGGCCTGAGAGAGGATATCAAAGATTATGATGGACATGAACTGGAAGTGAAAACCTGGACTACCACAGAAAAATTGTCATAAAACAATTCAGTTATCTCAGAGAAATGCATCTTACTTGGGGCAAGGCACAGACACTTACTAACATCCTGCCTGGATGACATCAAATTATCAAAGCTTTGTTTCCTAAATGAGAAGAAATGGCAAAATGTTGATGTCCATCACTCCTAGATGGGATTGAAGGTGAGTTATCCCATCTGTCCATGACTCTAAGGTGTTACATCACCTGGCGCTTTGAGAGATTTTATTCTCCACCATGCCATTTTCAGCCCACCGGCAATTACACAAGGCATATATGTTAAGTATATGCTGTTAATATATAAGAGAATAATAATAATCCTTTCTAGTATAGACATAAGGCCTGAAATTTTTTGGAGGGGAGCTAGTAAATTACATCGAGCCCAGTACACAACTGGTACTTATTTTATCGACCTTCCCCGAGAGGGTGAATGGCAAAGTTGACCCCAGTGGAATTTGAACTCAGAATGTAAAGACGGACGAAATACTGCTAAGCATTTCGAATAATAATCATGTGAGGTAGAAGTGAATTCCTTTAGAAACCCTTGGCACTTGATATCCCATGTAGCCTCCAAATCTGTTGGATAGATTTATCTTAACATACTTGGCAGAGAAATATTCTGTATACTAGCACAAAGTTATGAATGGGTATTTTAATTATAACTCTGAGAACATTGCCACCATTGACAAGGAGTGAAGTCTCTTTTACATTTATGGCTACAATGTTATATATTTTGAAGGTTATGCTTTTTGAATTCGAAGAGTGGTAGAAAGCTGCAAAATACCTGTTGAAAATCTGATCAGGGTGTCAATTTTGTTCATTTTTGTTGATATATATATATATATATAAAATTCACTCCCTTCAACTTCAGTTTGGATATATATTCGGCTAAGGAGGTGGACAGATGAAGTTTGTTAAATGAGTGTAGGTGTGTAGAAATCTTACTGAAAAATAAAAAGAATATGCTGGTCACAGTTGAAATATTTTTTTGGGTCATATATCTATTTGATCAGTGCTGAGCAAGGCCATTTCCTTGAAGAAACCAGTTGCACTGTTGTGTCTGTGAACATTTTTGTTTAAAATCAGGGTGGTAGAGAAGCTCTATGGATAACTGCTTTAAAACCTAATTTGTTTTTGCTCTTATAAATTCTCATTTGTCTGACATTCATTGAATTGGAGAAGGCATTTAATGGGGTACTATGTTAAGTAGTTTAGTGGTCACTCAGGAAACTAGTTGCAGATAAATGGTTTGTGAGGGTCGTATAAATAATGTACAAAAGTGCAATAAGTGAAGTGTGAGTCAACAATGATTTCAGTAACAAATTTGACATGAAGGTAGGAGTCTATCAAGGTTCAGTTCTCAGTCATACAGACCATCACAGAGAAGTTTAAGACTGGATGTTCATGGGAACTCTTATATGCATGATGTTTTAGTTCTCATAGCCAAATTTATTGGAGAATTAGAGAAGAATTTCCAGGCATGGGAGCTATACCTAGAATCAAGAGGCCTCAAAGTAAACTTAGCAAAGACCAAGGTTTTAGTAAGTTGGAAAGAAGATAGGACCCTGGTATTTTCAGGGAAATGGCCTTGCTCAGCATGCAAAAAAGGAGTAGGTATATACTCCATACACTATACCTAATGTAAACTATAGACACACAAGAGATGTAGTAGAATCACAGACAGACTAACAGAAAAAGTAAGGTTCATATGTGACAAATGTACTGGAGTAGTACATACTATGAGCTCACCAGAAATAGTCTCTTAACTGCCAAGATGGCTCACTAGAAGTAGTTGATAGCTCCTGTTACCTAGATGTAATTAACAGGGGGAGGTGATTGCTCTGAAAGTATAGTGGCCAGGATAAGAATAGGATTGAAAAAGTTCAATGAGCTATCATCACTGCTGGCAACAAATGTCTTTTCCTGAAGAGTGGAGGATAGAATGTATGATACTTGTGTTAGAACTATGATATTGCACGTAGAGGACTTGAGACGACTGGAAAAATAATGTGCAAAGTAAGTGTGCATGAATGACAAAATACACATGCATTGAAAGAAAGACTAGGTGTAAAAGGAATCAGATGTAGTGTACAAGAAAGAAGACTGCACTGGTATGGACATGTAGGATGAGGACAGCCTTATAAAGAAGTGCTGTTCACCTAATGTGGATGGAATTTGTGGGAGTGGGAGACCCCGGAAGACATGAAGTGGTGGAGGCTAATCTCAGGACCTTGAACCTCACACTAGAGATGACAAAGGACTGGAATGATTGGCAATATGTAGTTTTCTAGAAGACTTATCCACCTCAGTGAAACTGAGATTCTGGAGATACAGTGCGTATAACTATGCACAACTCCCCCTCCCACCACACCCAATTTCATCAAAACATTCCCACCATCCCTCTAACTGCACTGTTCTGCTGCTGTAATTAAATGTGAGCAGAACTGCATGCTTCAACTCTCCACCCCCATTTACTTTGTCTGCCCCATACAACCTACCCAACCACATGTCTCCCCCTCTCCCTTTTGCTCATCCTCTCTTTTTACAGTCGGCTGTGTCTTTATTTTTGTTACTATTTGGCTGTTCTTTATCCTCCACTCTCATTTCTGCACTGTTAGTCATCTCTCCCCCTGTCTCCCTTCAACTCCTGTATCATTGGTCACCCTTCAACCCTACTCAATTTCTACAGTTGTCACTTACTCTTCCCTCTTCCCTGCCATCCCTAGTTACCATTCTTCAAAACTTGTCCTTCATAATATTCAACCTCTCATCCGTTCCCTATCTCTAATCATCTCTTATTCCCCCATATACTCTTGCAATCTCTACCCACCCACACTTCCTGTTCTGTTCGCACTCACTTCTACTCACCTCATCTCTTGAGAGTTCCTGTTGACACCTCATCACTATTTTTATCTCTTTCCAGTTCCACCCTCATCACTCCCAGTCTCTCTAATATGAAAAGCTGTGTAGCTCCCCTACAGCAAGAAACCTGTCAATAGTGCTGGTGCCAGAAAAAAAGGCACCCAGTACATGCTGTAAAATTGTTGGCATCAGGAAGGGCATCCATCCATAGAAACCATGCTAAAGCAAACATTAGAGCGCAATGCAATCTTCAAACCTATTGGATCTTGTCAAACCATGCCAGCATGGAACATGGACATTAAATGATGATTTGTAATCATTCACACTTGATTTCACTAATTATTTGAGGAAGCTGATTACTGTGATTAATTTAATCTATTATACAAATGTGTCCTTGTACCATTATTAGAATCAGTAATTTCAAACTTGTTTTTCAAGATTAGGACCATTGAATATTTATTCTGCAAGTTCAACTTGTAAGCCAAACGGTGAAAATGTACAAGATTTCAGAAAGAGGTTAGCATGTAACTCTGTACAGTTACTGATGTTTAAATTGTAATGATGGAGCTGTTTCTTAGTTAAGAACCACTCCATCATTATAAGGAGAATTTGAAGAATTAAAATACATACATACATAGGTTTTATAATTTTGATCTTTTAACATCATCATCATCATCATTTAGTGTCTATTTTCCATGCTGGCATGGGTTAGACGGTTTGACTGGAGATTGGCAAGCCAAGGAGCTGCACCAGACTCCAGTTTGTTTTGGCATGGTTTCTATGGCTGGATGCCCTTCCTAACACCAACCACTCTAGAGAGTGTACTGGGTGCCTTTAATGTGTCACTGGCACGAGTATTTTTAACGTGTCACTGGCATAAATCTACTTATAATATATTTCTTTGTTTCAGTTAAAACCCCAAACTTTGGGTAATCATGGATTAACTTATAACCTCAAAAGACAATTCAGTAAATCTTCTGTTCTTACCAAAAACGTACGTGCTGCTCAGCCAAAAATTTCACTCCGTCAAGACAAGCCTTTAACATATGAACAATCTCAAGCTCCTTATCAAATTGGTGTAACAAAGTCTTGGAACTCTTGGAATACTTGTGAGTGCTTTAGTTATTTTCTATTTTTCTACATGTTGGCATATATTTCACATAGTTTCTAAGCTACATCAAGATTTTGCTACTCTATTATGAAATAAAATTAGTACCTCTTTTATAATTGCTTTCAAAGAAGAATGTAACACAATGTTGCAGAGTTAAAATTTTCAGTAAATGTGAAGAAAAGTGGTTGAAAGTTGATGAAAATTTGTCTGTGTTATATGATTGTTCTTTTGATTTCTTAGTTACTTTTTATAAACATCAGGACTAGTTTAAAGCAACTCTACTATATGTGATGAAAGCTAGACCATGTACAACACTTTTCCAAGATTGGCCTATGAGGAAGAGCCTCTCCATTAAGCCTTCAGGAGTGAAACATTAAAATAGCTTCATAAGTTGGAGTTGAGGTCATGAGATAACACCTGTGAACTGCAGGAAAGAACTGACACTACTGATATGAAATGGTTTTATACTAATTTGTAGCTAGACTATGAGATCTGACTGTATTGTATTGGCAGTAGATATTGAAAAGACCATTCCAAAATATTATTTTAATAGAATTTTGAATAGACTCCTTTCAGTTTTGCATTCATTGATCTTTGGTAATAGATGCTAGTCCTAGAACAATTGTCTGGTGCAAAACACAAGTAAAACTCCATTAAGCATGTATCACCTTGCAAAGAACCTTGTGAAAATAGTCTGCTGAGAGGCAATTAGTTGATGAGGCAAACCAATGCAGTTTTATATTGTCATAAAAATTGCATTATTTGTTCTTCAGTGATTTAAAGATCTCTCTATTATACAAATCAAGTGGTTCTCAAGAAGCAAAAACAGGTATGGTTTATCCAGGGTACTTGATCTGTGGATTGCATCATTTGTTCAATCAACAACTACTTGACAAGCTAGGACTACACAACAACAAACCTCTCTCTCTCCCTCTTTCTCTTCATGCAAAAGGCAGACTATAATGAAGCTTGTGTAAAAAGAGTGATAATGGATTGAAATGAATGGAAAGACTGCAGAGAGTGAAAAGGTTGAGTATGATTGGTTGGATATGCAACATAATTTTCACAGAAGCCAGATCACATGAGTGGTAAGAAAAACCGCTGCAGTGTACAGGAGATGGCTTCACTAGCATGGACATGTCATGTGATGGTGAGTGTTTATTGGAGAGTTCTGGAGTAAAGGTAAGATCTCTAGAATCATGATGCCATGCCAGCATTGAGAAATAAATGTTAAAATGCTAATGAGAATATTTATTTATATTATATCTGAATGAATAAATGTATCGCTTGTTTCTAAGACTTAGGTCAATTTAAAGAGTGACACTTTCTCAGTTATATTTATGTGTTTATGTTTGTTTTATATTTTGCTTCTTTTATTCACCCCTGTTACTGGGAGTTGTGTGTTGGAACTCATTTTTTCACGTGTTGACTAAGAGATATCTTTGCTTTCCAATAGAACACTAATTAATCTTATGTAGATTATTGTTTTAAGGATTTCAGAACAACACTACACACTTAGAAAATAAGTATTAATTAAATGTATACTTACTGTCACTTTTTTTCCACTATATAACATTTAAATTCATTTTATCCATAAAAATACTTATCCTGAATTTTACTTAGTCATCATTTCCTTCTCTTTCAGCCACTCTTCTTGATGAAGGAAGAACTTCTGAAACCACAGTAGAAGATATCTTTATTCGTCGATTTATGCACGGCACATGGCCTCAGTTACTCATGTCAGAAGTTATAATAAAGAGGCGCCATAATTTAGTTGTCATTGCAGCATTAATTTCTCAAAGTCTCTTACCACACAAAATATACTTTTTGCAAGGCTACACTGAAGAAATGCTTAGTTACATCTTAAAATGTCCTATCAAACTGGAAATACAGACAGTTAAAGATAAAACAGATATAATATTCAAATATATATAATTTAACATATATATGCATGTGTTTGTCTTTTTATTTAATTAATTGTTGCGACTGGAATTAAATTTAACAGGTTTTTAGCAATTGAGAGATATTTCTGCTCTGGATAGGGTTAATGTGTATTGAAAAATTTGCTTAACCCTTTAGCACTTAGATTACTCCACCAAATGTATGTAATGGTTATTTATTCACCCTGCTTTGAACTTATTGTGTATTATCTTGTAGCCTTTAGATTTCGATTATGTGATTGTTTAATTTTAGACTAACATTGTAGGGTAGGTGTGAGGGGCTGGATCTGGGGGTTTTCTTTTCCATAAAACATGTTTAAATGCTAAAGGGTTAAAGTTATATTTTTGCTTCATTTTGCAAGTTAACAAAAACTTACCAACTATGCAATGTTGTTACTTAATGGAAAACTACCTAATATAGAACTTTTTTTGAAAAAAGCTTGCTGAATCAGCCCCATTTACAATTGTCTTCACTACAATGGTTACAAACCAACACCCTGTCGACTTATAGGTTGTGTACTTCATTTACTTATTAACATTTCTGTAGACTAGATCAGCTGCAGTTCAGTTTTCCTGAATAAGGAAAGTGTTTGTTTTTAAAAAAACAATTTAAGACAATAAATTTTGTTTTGAGATCATTTTCAAAAAGTTTCAGGAATATGAAAACTATTTTAGACGTTTGATGACATAATTATAAGATTTGTTTCTGATATTAGCTGACTTTGATTTCTGTAAATATAATCTCTTCAGAGAATAGCTACCACATAACTGGCAGAAGATTTATTGGTAACATGGACAGGAAGTTAACAAAAGTGAGAGATTAGTTTCGATGTGATAATGTTTTGTGTTTCATTCAAGATTCTATTTAGAATTAGCTGTAAAAATAACTTGTGTAGCTTTACCTAGATTTGTACAGTGGAATAGTTGAATAAAGCTGTGGCAAATACATCTATCATCATCATCATCCTATAACATCCGTTTTCCATACTGGCATAGGTTGGACGTTTTGACCGGAGCTGGCAAGTGGGAGAGCTGCACCATGTTCCAGTCTGATTTGGCTTGGTTTCTACTGCTGGATGCCCTTCCTAATGCTAACCTTTTAGCATTCAGATTACTCTGTCAAATGTAATGCTTATTTATTCACATTATTTAGAATTAATCATGCATTAATATCATGGATTTGAGATTTCAATGATGTGATTGTTTAGTTTTATAATATTGTAGGGTAGGCATGAGAGGCCAGATCTGGCTGGCTTGAACAGAGAACAGGTAAAATATTTGGGTTGGTTATGACTGGTTTAAATGCCAAAGGGTTAAAGTAGATTTGGGATTGTAGGATAATACCAAGTGTCTTATGTTAATGTGGTGTATTTGATAAAATTAATTACATAAGATTAGCTCAACTGTGAATTATGAAGAGCTTTTGATTTATTACAAGAGGTTTTTAATACTAACATTTATGATGTACTTATAGATATTTTCTTTTGTTTAAAACAAAGGAATGTAAAGCAACATGTGTGACTTTGGTTCAAAATTCACACACACATAGGCAGATCTCACTAATAATGCTGAATAAAATCATTGTAAATGTCTTTTTGATAATGTTTATTATCATCATTTTTGGCATCCACTTTTCCATGTTGCATGGGTCAGGCAGATTTTCTACAGCCAAATGTTCTTCCTCTCAACTCTCACCTGTTTCCAAGGTAATATTTTCTCAGAGCCAAACATGTTTACACAAAAGGTTTGAAATCTGATATTGCTTGAATGACAGCGACACTTGCTTTCAACTGTCATGTGCTGTCAAGACATGCACAAATATATACATATGAGCAGTTTTCTGTTGGCCAACTGTATGCTTAATGTCCATTTGATATTGAACAATTTGTTGGTCAATCAAGACTGGAAGTTTAAAAGTGCCTGTTGGTTTGTTCCAGACACAGATCATAAAGACACATTGCTATGATAACTGGTTCTGAGACTGCTAGACTGTATTAACAATGATTTGGATTATTTCAGCTAAATTATATTCATGTAAAGCAACATGAGACTTATATACAAGACAAAGGCTGAAGCCAAATATAAAGTCGGTGTGACATATATGAGTTTATACAGTAGTCTGTTTATTCATTAGTTGATGGTTCTCCTAACTCAATATTGTCATCTGGATACTGCTTTTGACCATTTTTAGGAGTACTTAAGCTAATAAAACACTCTTCAGTTACACTATGCTCTTGCTGCCTACAGCATTAGCTGTTTCCTGTCATGGTATCTATTTTCATTTCAGTGAATTGAGTAAGCAATAGCAATTCATCATCTTTTCTAGAGATGCTTCTCAATACTATTCATAAAACATGAAACAGTTTGACTCGGCCGCAACTAATATTTAGTTTTATTGTGAAAATATTTTGAGGGTTTTGAGCCAGCAGAATTGTTGGAGCGACTGATAAAATGCCTAGCAGTATTTCTTTCAACTCATTACATTCTGAGTTTAAATTCACAGAGGTTGACTTTGCCTTTCATATTTTTGAAGTCGATAAGTTAAGTACCATTTGAGTACAGGTCAATGCAATCAGCTATCTCCCTCCCCTAAAATTACTGGCCTTGTGCCAAAATTTGAAGCCATTATTGTGAAAATATTTTGTTAAAACTTGATTTAATGATAGTTTTCAAAAGTTTTGAGAAATTTTAATGTTCTTCAGAAAATTAATTGACATTCATAGATCAATTATTTCTCCTTTTAGCTCAAATGACATTAAAATTAAGTAATTTAAATACCAATAAATATTCCAATACATTCTGGTTTGGATTATTTGTAATGTTGTTTCACCTGAACGATGACAATCGCTTTTGAATACATGTCAGTGAATACATTTTCCAGTGTACCATCGTTCTTTGAAGATAGTAAAGTATGATTTGAAGGATATTTGGCTGCTATATCTAGCTGGGTGAGCATAAAGGCTTATAATGTATTAAGATGTTAGACATAGTGGTCATCATTTTACAAGAATTTCCATGTATGCATGGGTTCAATTTTGAGGTAGGGTGGGTTTTTTTTCTTCCAGTCAGATAATTCTTCCTTTGTCAACCTTTTAATAAACCTCTTACAGCATGTCGGTATATGGTTTTTCCTTTTCTACAATCAAGATACACTCAGGAATATCGAGAATTATCATACTGCATGTGTTATATACTGAACTGGACAAGGTACATAACTCTGCTTGCTTCAGATTCTTTACCTTACAAAGCAGATATTATTAGGGGTTAGCATTATGAAAGGCATTCAGTCATTAAAAAATTGCTTTAAAATAAAGAAACCATATTAACATGGAAAAGTTGGAGGTGATGGTTAAATTTTCATTGACAATCTTGGAAAAAAATGTCAGAATTATAACATAGCCTTGACGGATGACTGCATTAGTAAGGTGAATTTGGCTAGCATAGAGTAGCTTTTATATTTAAAAGTTGTAATTATAAATCAAAATGTTCATGTCTGCAATCTAATAGATCGCTTTCACTGGATTTCAGAAACTTAATGTACAAAGGTGGATGATCTTGAAAAAAAAAAACCATGTCCCAGACGCTCATCAGTTGACCTGATGAATCATGTCTGAAACTAACCACTGTACAGTATACAACTTGTAATCCATCAAACACCCCCATAGTGCACAGCATTGTCTGACAATACAACATTCTCTTCAGTATTTTGCTTGTAATTCAAAGAAGGTTATTTAGTGCTTTATTCATGCCTGAATCTTTTGTAGGCTCTACTTGTGTAAATGTGCACTTTGACTGCTTCACCTGTATTTGTTTTCTAGCTGAGCAATGAGAAAACAGTATTTTTCTCTTCTCCATAATGACTATATCATACAAAAACAAGCTTTAGTTATACCTTAGTATAAAAACCATGAGCCCAGTTCTCCAACTGAAACCAGGTCAGGGTTCAGCCATCTATCATTGACATTGTAAGAATGCCTCAGTGGACTATCTATCCATCAGTGTGAATTTTTTTTTTTGCTTAAATGTTGATGAATTGTGCTTGCACTGAAAGTCTTTCCAAGATGTGGGTAAACTAGAAGTTTGAATGGTATAGGTTGAATTGTTATGGAAATGAGATATTCAACCAATCCATTCTCACTCTATTACATTCTACTTTACAGAAGTGTTTGTGTGAAAATTACTGAGCTATATTATACTTATTAACTTTGCTAAATGAGAGACTAAAGAAAGAGTGGTGGGAATGAAAAGTAGACTAACATCAAACATAACAAAAAGAAAATGAAATTAACAAAATAAAAACTATAAAATATCACATGAATATTCATTAAAATAGATTTGAATTGGTTAGAGTTGAAATGGCATAGTAGAAACACTTCAGGAAAATTTTGCTTGGTTTACAAAATTACAGCAAAATTATCTCTTACATAGGCACATGGCTATAAATTTGAGAGTGGGTTTCATTCAATTATATTGACCTTAGTACTTGACTGGTACTTTACTTTATCGACTCCAGAAGAATGAAAGGTAAACATCAACAAATCAACTAAGCAGGATTTGAACTTCAAACAAATATTGCAAAGCATTTTGTTTAACACTAATGATTCTGCCAATCCACCATCCTAAAATGAGGTAAAATAAACTTGCAGTAACACCTGCAAGGGAGACAACCTTACAGTATACCGCATTTCTGAATTTTAAATGTTTATAATTACAATATAGCAATGGTTCTCAATCCTTTTTTTTTTTTTACCTATGGACCCCTTTGATTCATATTTTACATTGGGAAGAGTGTGTGTGTCCTCATAGTTATTAATTGTCTATAACCTCCTATTATATTTTTATGATTAAATAGGAATTGTATGAAAAAATTGTTTATATATTTTGTTTTATGGTAGAAATTTAACCAGTATATTGCAAATAAATTTTAGCAACAAAATCTTATATGGACCCCGGTTGAGAACCATTGCAATATAGTTTAAGGCTTCAAGCTGGCAGAATCGTTACTGTGCTGGACAAAATGCTACCGGGGGGGGGGGGGGTCAATAATATAAGTACCAATTGAGCACTGGGGTCGATGTAATCGACTTACCCACTCCCCTGAAATAGCTGGCCTTGTGTCAACATTTGAAACCCTTAATTCAATATAGCTTATTTATTTATATTTTTATATGTATTATTTTGTGTTAATTGTATTTCGGCTAATTTTAGACACTAATTTAACAAAAACGTTGGATTTTGTTTTTGACTTCTAGAAATACAGGTTCAGTAATGTCAGTGCTTTCTGTTAAGCTGTTTTCCTCATTGTTTCGTATAATAATGCTATCAGAATTATGTCAATGTTACAAACGTGTCACAATCTCACTTTCGCAGTTTTCCTTGGGAACCTTTATTTGTTGATGACCTAATTTTCATGATAGAATCTGTTGACTAATTTCAGAACAATTTAAAAACCTGGGAAGTATAGTTTGGCGGTCTAGAGCATGGTTTAAGAAATACAGAGTAAAGACCAGAATGATAGTGGCAAAGAGTGTGTCATTTGTAGCAGGTTAAACCAGGCCATTAAATGAGATAATGTATAGGAATAGAAAGCTGTAGAAGTATATATATAATAATCATTTCTATACTAGGCACGAAGGCCTGAAATTTTGGGGGAGGGGAGTAATGTTATCGACCCTAGTTCGTAACTGGTACTCACTTTATCGACCCTGGAAGGATGAAAGGCAAAGTCGACCCCGGTGGCATTTGAACTCAG
>JAOPUL010000001.1:130564664-130575154 GCA_027564515.1 Octopus rubescens | reverse complement strand
TAAAGTGAGTACCAGTTACAAACTGGGATCGATAAAATCGACTACTCTACTCCCCTCCTCCAAAATTTCAGGCCTTCGTGCCTAGTATAGAAAGGATTATTATTATTATTATCCATATTTTCCACCGTCCACTGTATCACTTCCCCTATTCTTTCATGTTTTATCTATTATTACCATTATTGTTACTTTTATTAAGGTGGTTGATGGTAAAATAAGTAAAACAGTGAACAAAATGTTTTGTAGTATCTAGTTACATCCCTTTATGTTCTAAGTTGAAATCCTGCCTGGGTGGGTCATTTTTGTCTTTTGGCACTTCTGGGAGTTGACAGAATAAAGTACCAAGATTTGAAACTAATTAAATTAATACACTCATCATCATTTTAACATCCACTTTTCCATGTCCACATGGGTCAGGCAGAATTTGTTGAGGTGGATTTTCTATGGCTGGATGCCCTTCCTGTCACCAACCCTCACCTATTCCCAAGTAAAGTCAATTTTCCCATGACCAGATATATTTTCATGGAAGGTTGGAAATGACTGACACCTCTTGCATTTTTAACTATTATGCAGTGTCATGGTAAGAACATGGTAACACACACACATTCAATCATACATATGTATATATATATATATATATATATATATATACACACACACATTTGGATGCCATTCCTAACGCCAACCACTCCACAGAGTGTACTGGCTGCTTTTTACATGGCACCATCACCAGTGCTTTTTACGTGACACCAACATCAATGTTTTTTACATGGCACTGGCACCCACACAAATGCTTTTTATGTAGCACCTTGATTTTAGGATCTCAATTCTGTTGTGGTGGGTGGATCTTCTCGAGTACAGCAATGCCCAAGGTGCCATGCAATGGGACTGAACCCAAATCCATATGGTTGGGAAGCAAAGCACACAGCCATGCCTGCACCTCACAACCCAAAATTTGTGCTTGTCCCAAAATGATAAATTACTATTTTTATTATCATTTCATTTCATTTCAGAACTATTTGCGTGAGCTATTACACCTAATGCAGCCTTCTTTCTATGAACATCTTGAAAAACTCGGAACTGATGCCATGGAACTACTCTTCTGCCATCGGTTAATAATTTTTTTTCTTTTTATTGTTTCTTTATGTTTTCTTTTTCTTTTGTGATGCAAACAATCTTAAAAGGGCAAAATGTGATCACTTTATTTCCCCCCCCCCCACCTTACAACGATTGTACAATGTTGTAGAGTAAACTTGAATATCTGTTTTTGGATTTTACTTAGGTTGATAATGCTTTTGAAAAAAAACATGAACATTACACCAATACCAAATTCCATTTTCACCACCACCACCATCATCATCATCATCATCAACATCCTTGTTCCATGCTAGCATGGGTTGGACAGCTTGACAGGATCAACAGGTCCAAAGACTGCATCATGTTCTATTATTTACTTTGGCATGGTTTCTATGGCTGGGTGTCCTCTCCTAACACCAACCACTTTACAGAGTGTACTGGGTACTTTTATTTATGTCACCAGTATCAGTAAGGTGCCCATACAGTTTGCAAAACTACTAGCCCCGTAAGAAGTGGATTTGTTGTAGGAGATGAGGGGTTAAAAATTATGAGAAAATTGGCCAAAGCAGAAATCTATGTTCTACAACACAAAAAATATCAGTTGAATATTTCAATAAAAAACTTCTACAATGATATAGTAATCTAGAAACAGAAAACTGTTGTGGAAGTCAGCTACCTGTGAACACCTTAATGAAAACCAAAGGAGAACATTTATGAGTATTAACTTTGAGCCTATGTGTTCTATATTCTGATTATAGATCTATGTTTGAATCTATAATTATGACTGCATTTGGTTATATTAGCAAATTTTTAAATAATAATCTTCTTTAACCCTTTAGCATTCAACTAATTCTGTAAAATGTAATGCTTATTTATTCACAATTTTAAATTAATCACACATTATCTCATAACTTTGGTATTTTAATGATGTGATAGTTTATTTTTAAAATGACATTGTAGAGTAGGTGTGAGAAACCAGATGTGGCTGGTTTCAGCATAAAACAGGTAGAATATTTTAGCCTTATATGGCCAGTTTAAATGCTAAAGGGTTAATAGCAGGTGTTCTTAAGCATTTATAAAAAGACATTAGGACAATAAAATTATGCAACATTTTCTAAAATTCAGAGTTTTTACAGTCATTGTTTTAAATTTCAATAAGGAAGTCTTTCTTAGCAGCTAAAACTTGACTCTTCCTTGAAAAGAGAAAGTTAAAGAATCTTCATTATACAAACTGATGTAAAAATATTAGTTTTATTAATTTTAAAAATTTATATGAAGGCAAAGTATTTGTCAATGACTCAAAAATCCATTAAGGTTATCTGGAGCTTTTCCATATTCTTTTTTATACATAGAAAAATATGTTTCCATTCGTGTTTATTCATAACCTAAGATTTAATAGTATACAAAATAAGCTTTGTAATTTTCTATAGATTAAAAACAAAAAAGACATGGAAAACCCCTTGAAGACTTTTATGGGTTGTTATCACCTCCAAATACTACTTTACTTTCATGAAGAAAGCCAAGTGCAAATCAACTTTGCAATGTGTCTACTTTACCAAGGTTAACTCTAGCCAGGAATCAGAGACACTGGGAATAAATGAATTGAAATAGTTCAACTAGGAATTAAACTAAATTACCATCACGCTACACCATTTATACATGCAAAATAAAAGAAAAAACACAATTGAAAGTTGTTTTTTTATACTTAATAATCTTTTCTGTTTTTTAGATGGATATTACTGTGTTTCAAACGAGAATTTCCAGAAATAGATGCCCTTCGCATATGGGAATCTTGCTGGGCCCACTACCAAACTGACTACTTTCATCTGTTTATTTGTGTGGCTATAGTCAGTATCTATGGAGAAGATGTTGTTGAACAAACTTTGCCTGAAGATGAAATTCTTCTACACTTTAGCAGTTTGGCAATGCATATGAATGGTGATTTAGTCTTACGAAGGGTGAGGATATTTTCTAAATTAAATATTTGATTCAAAACTTTTGCATTTCTTGTATTCATGTGATGTCTTTGATAAAATGTAAACCACATATGTCTCAAATCCATCTCATAGAGTGAGTCAGAGTGGGAGTTATAAAATTAATGCTTAATTCCAGATTCTGTAGCTTTAAACAAATAAGAAATTAATCTCTTCCTTTTTATGATGCAGGTAATCACCAGAACATCCACAATAACAAACTGCAAGGTGACTAACAAATTTAGGTGAACTGAGGTTAAAACACAAAGCTTGCAGCATTTGGTCTTTACTAAATAAAAATCATATTGTATAGAAATCAAGTTAAGGCAATGATTTGACATAATCTTTAGGGCATCAGATAATATACCTTGTTTCAAATCTCTGTACCTTGAGTCCAAATCCCACTTTTATCCTTTTATGGTCGATAAACAAAGTACCTATCCAATGTAGTGAATCAGAAGAATTGTTAGAGAACCATACAAGATGCTATTCAAATCCTGTCTCCTATCACAGACCTAAAACAAAGCCTTTGGGTCTTGGTTAATGTTGGATTGGACGACGTTTTGATTGAAGCAATACCTTGATTGCTTTAATATACATAATAAGCAGACCCTACACTGATAAGTGTTAAAAAAAAAATTTATAAAAATATGTTTGTACGCCTTGAGAGGAAGGGAATTCTGATATTTAGGGCACCTAATCTTATTCCATTTGAGAGTTTTAGACTATTGGTTCTTAGGTGGTTGTTCTGTGTCCTTTTACAATGTGCTTTACACTAAGTCTGTTGAGCACAGTACAGTATTTAACTTAATATTATTTCATAACAAATAGGCATAATATATAATTTAATACTATTTTATAATAAATAAGAGGTTAATTTTTTCGGTGGTGAGGGATTTATGGTAATTTCTATTTCATTCTGACTTAATAGTCTGTAAAAAATGAACCATCATTTCATCTTTGGTCAGACTATTGTAAATCTATTGGGAAATTGTTCCATTATCACCAAGAAATTTAATGGTACCAGACTGGGATATGGCACACTAGGCTAAATTTAGTGTACTACCAATATTTTATTTTGCTTATATATGTGTGTGTGGATGTGTGTATATTTGGCTGGTGCCTTATGCTGCACCTTAAAGTTTTGTGATTTTTCAATCAGTCACAAGGCAAGTTCTGAGCAGCACTTGCCTTCTGATTAACCAAGAGATCACAAAAACCTCAATTAGTGGCATAAGACACCAACCAAATAGATATAATTATATGCTATACCTTGTATTGAGTACTTATAAATATCTTATATATACATATAATGAAAGTTTATACCCAAGAAAGTTCTCTCTCTCTCTCTCTCTCTCTCTCTCTCTCTCTCTCTCTCTCTCTCTCTCTCTTTCTCTCTCTCTCTCTCATAAAAGTTATTCTGGTTAAAATTTCTTAAATATTGATGCTAATAGTTAATTCTATCTTTTTTTTCTTGCAAATATGAAAAGCCAACTTAGACTTTCATAGAAGTTCAGCTTTCTAATGAATGTCTGTAGAACTTAATATAACTCTATAGTGGACAAATTTAGAAATAAGAGAATAGTAGAATGCTACTTATCTCTGTTAAAGCTTTCATATTATATGGGGAAACTCTTTCAGTTTAAATTCAGTGATCCTTGCACTAGGATTTAGCATTCTTCTTATTTCTATTATTTGTAATACTTACATGAATATCAACTTTATAACTAACATATTTGTTTATACAATTTATAATTTTTATTTATTTTAGGCTCGTGGACTTTTGCACCAGTTTCGAAAAATTCCCAAGATTCCTTGTACTTTGCACGGACTTTGCTCTCTTTGTGGTACTGGAATGTGGGACAGTGGTCATGTACCTATTGTTGAATGCATTGGTAACCATAGTGATGATGAAGAAAGCTGTCCTTATAACAGTGCACCTTCAACTCCTATTTGTTCCTTAGACTATAACTAACCAAAAGCAGACAGGCAAAATAATTTATTGGCAGCTGACTGGCGAAAATGCCGACAAATTTATTCAATTTATTTAATTGTTAAACTGTGGTTATGAACAGCATGTACTCTTTATGCTTAAAAACTTCTGCGGAAAATATTTTACTTTTCCTCCTGGATTCTTTCTTTTTATCTTTTTTTTAAATCCATTGATCTCTCTCAAAATAATTTTCTTCTTCACTTTTCATTTTGTCATAAATTTATTGATGTCTTCATTCATATAAAGGTGCTGCAAATTAAAGAGAATTACACATTCTTTCTAACTCCCATTTCTTGTTTTATCTAAACAGTCTCCTTGTCTTCTTTTGACCATTCAGCAATAAGATATGATGCTCTTTCTTTTTAAACGAATTACTTCAGATACAAAATTAATGACAGAATTTATTAAGTTTAATGGCTTTGATGGTATTTTTACCGAATATATATATTTATTTACAGAATTTTATGTACATATTGAAAATAGTAGACAACTGGAAGAGTAAAATACTTAGGAAGGGCATCCAGCTGTAGAAACCAAGCCAAAACGAACTGGAGTCTGGTGCAGCTCCCCGGCTTGCCTGTTTTCACTCAAACCGCCTAACCAATGCCAGCATGGAAAATGGATGCTAAATGAATTTGATGAGAAAGACAAGAGTTTATATACACAAGTTTATAATTCTTATCAAATTGGCAGCTGTAGACATAACTTTTTTTTTAGTTAGGCTATGAGGCTGTAATGTGCCTCAGTAGAAACATCTACTGGTGCACAGCCTATTAACCAGAGACAACCATGTGTACAACTATAATCATGAGATATTTTGTGAACATAATAAATAATCTAATTGTTAAGTTATCAACACCTGAGTAGAGATAATAAAGTTCAATCTATCAATAATAGAGTAATAATAGAAGAATGCATGTTAATACAAAGCCAAGACTATTAAAAAACAAACGAACAATGAAACGAAAAATTCCATGAACATTGCTAAGACTATTGCTTAGTAAGTAAGCAAGTTCCATTTATACTATTTGATCTGATCATGCCTCGTGGAGGCAAGTGGCCTTGTGGTTAGGGTGCTAGACTCATGATCGTAAGATTATGATTTCAATTACTGGACCGAGTGACACATTGTGTTCTTGAGAAAAACACTTCATTTCACGTTGCTCCAATCCACTCAGCTGGTAAAAATGAGTAATCCTGTGATGGGTCGGCATCCCGTCCAGAGGGTTAATATATATATATATATATATATATATATATATATATATGCCACGGAAGCCGTAAAGCCGGCCCTTATGAGCCCATAGGGCTTTAAAGGAATAACTAACTAACTAACTAACTAACTGATCTGACCAAGAGAAAAGTTTAAAGAAACTCTTCAAAAATCTTGAATAAAAAAATTTTAATGAATTAAAAAGACACAGATATTAAAGGTTTGCCTGAAGTAATGTCCTAACAGTAAAGTTCATCAAATTTATATGTTCCTATATTAAGTCCACATCTGTTCACATTGCCAATAATGGTTGTTAAATAATCATAAAAATACTAAGTATTAGTCACAACGAATGTGAAGTTTAAGTGCTTGGCTGTTACTGGCGTTGGCAATGATTTAAAATTTCACTGCAGCCATTGAGGTGTGTTTCATAAATCTATTTGTCTGTGTTCTAGGGCTGATCTGAGGATAAGCAATAACAATATAAGAATATAAGCATATAAGAATTTTGTTGTTTTATCTTAGATTTAAAATTTTGCTTGCTTAAAGGGTTTTGTTAGTTTACTTGATTTTAGCGTGTGCACTTTTAACTAGAGAAATATAACTTTAAGGATATAATTAAAGGGAAATCTACTGAATGGAACATGCAAAACATTCTAAATTAGTTGGAATTTCCTTCTTGGAGAAAGAAAACAAAAACTTGGTGGTAATTATTAATGACTCTCAAATAAAAGGGGAGATAATTTCAAGAAGTTAAAACTTTATCTCAAAATTATTTACACTAGCAGTACTAGTGAGAATTCCATGGTTATTTTGAAATAAGTTGGAAGTTTATAGAGAACCATGAAATATATCGTTTCTTTTGAAACTGTATTTTGTTTGAGACATTTTATCATTTTAAAGTCCACATAAGTAGTATTGAACATGCAGTTTTAAGAAACAACATCTCTGAAAACTTGTTATACATTTCTATCTCTACTAACTTGAGAGTTGTTATCTACTATTTTTCTTTTAATTTACATCAAAAAGTAAACAACCTTAATTATGGAATGAAATCAAAGGCATTATCTATAATATTATTCTGCTGCTGTATGAGTATGTTGGTAAGACTTCAACAATGAAAAGTTCACATTGGCTAGACTTGGATCCAGAGTTCCAATGTATGAAATATAGTAGCTGTCTCACTGAGCTGTGAATTCTAAAGAAACATATCAGTAACATAGGTACAGACATGAGAGTAAGGTTAAAAAGTCCACTTCGTAACCATGTTGTTCTAGGTTCAGTCCCACTGAATAGCACCTTGGGCAAGTGTCTTCTATTGTATCCTAAAGTTGATTAATGCCTTGAGTGAATTTTATTGGACAGAAACAGAAAGCCTATTGTGTGTGTGTATATATATATATATATATATATATATATATATATAGGTGTGCTGATGCAAAGAGGAAAAGTAGAACTCAAAATATGAGTATCAGAATATTTGATAAGTTTGATAAGTGCCTACGCATGAAACTCTCCGCTCTTGAGTAACTCTGTTGCTTTTGCTAACATTAATAAAAAATATATATATAAGCCGGTGACATGTTAAAAGCACTTGTGCCAGTGACACGTTAAAAGCACTTATGCTGGTGACACATTAAAAGCACTCATGTCGGTGACACATTAAAAACACTTATGCCTGTGACACATTAAAGGCACCCAGTACACTCTCTGGAGTGGTTGGTGTTAGGAATGGCATCTAGCCATAGAAACCATGCCAAAATGGACTGGTGTCTGGTGCAGCTCCTCAGCTTGCCAGTCTCCAGTCAAACCGTCTAACCCATGCCAGCATGGAAAATGGACGCTAAATGATGATGATGATATATATTCGGCCAAAACCACAACTTAATAGATTAATTATCATTAGATTAAAATACCTTCCTTTTATTTTCTGTTCTCTCCTAGAAATATAACTAGATTATAATAGATTAATTATCATTAAATTAAAATACCTTCCTTTCATTTATTTATTTATTTATTCCCTATAAATATCATTAGAGTATAATAAGTTAATTATACTTAAATTATAATACCTCAATAGATTAATTATCAATGAATTAATATAACTTCCCTTTATTTACTTTTCTTTCCTATAAATATAATTAGATTATAATAGACTAGTTATCATTAAATTATAGTACCTCCCTTTTATTTATTTTTCTACCCTATGAGTATCAGATTATAATAGATCAACTATTAATGAACTAAAAATATCTTCCCTTCATTTAGTTTTCCCTCACTATAAATATCATTAGATTATAATAAATTAGTTATGATTAAATTATAATACCTTTTTTTCTCCCCACTTTCTCTATATTTCAAAGAAGTGCAATAAGAGAATAAAGCCTACAAATAGCAATTAGGCAACACCATAGAATATGCAACTTAATATAACAATGGGAACAAATCGACATAATTAAAATTAACTTCAACTAATTTGATTCCCTCAAACACTAAGTATAATCTTAATAGAATGCTTCAAATGACTTGACTTAAATCAGCATACTCCCAACCCCAGTCACCAACTACCATCAGGGGGTCAACATAGACTAAAGATTTCAACATACCCCCTCCCTTCACTTGGCATACTAAACTGGCCAAAACTAAATAACTGTTCCAGTTCCAGATCACGATCACTGAAAGACCCTGATTAAGATGCACAGAAGTGTATGCTCAGCTGCAAGCACTATGTGCAGAAGAAACACGTGTCGATCATTGTAAACAATTTATGATGCTGTATGACCTAATAGATATTTAAAGAAAACTTTTTTTGATGTCGAATTTGTCTTCATAGTCTTTATTATTATTATAATCGCTTGCTATATATATATATAAGAGAAGAGGTTAAAACCAAGCCACAACCGAACAGAGCACTTGTGCAGTATCAGGGTAATGCAGGTTGATTCTCCTGATATCAGGGTAATCCAGGTTGATGAGAGTTGTATACGATGAAAATCCGATTTCTACTGGTATCCCAGTGGAGTGCATGTGTAAATATAAGGATAGATTAAATAAAGATTAAATCAAAGATGAAATCCGGTGAAGAAAATAAGCATATTAATCGTTACATTTGTTTCATCAAGACTTTGGCATTTTAGTAGTTTACAAGATATTTCATCTTGCAATAATCTGACATAGCCTCAATTCTTCAGACAATTTACATGTTAGGCATTTGGAGTCAATCTCAAGGTAACTTCACGGGACGTTGCAAGAATGGAACTAAATTGAGGTGGTTCGTTAGTGGAGAGATGAGGGATAGTAACATATGGGTGAAAGGGTAAAGGATAACCTGAGGAGTTTTAGAAAGGAAGATAGATAATAAAGAGGAGAAGAAAGATGGAGAGAGTGATGTATTAACATGCGTATTGGTGTATTAGAGATGGTATTAGATGTATTGGAGACAAATGGTATGGTGTATTAGGAATGGTGTGGCATCATTACCAAGCAATACAATATTGAGGTTGAAGTGAAGTGAAAGATGATGAAGGATAGTAACATATTGGTGAAGGGGTAATAGATATGCTGGGGAATCTTAGATAGGAAGAAAGATAATACAGAGGGGAAGAAAGAGGAGAACGTGATGTTAGAGATAGTAATATATATGTGTGTAGGAAGTCCATATCAGGCATTAAATAAGGGGTTGAAAGATAGATAAATCGGAAATTAAAAACAACAAAACAACAATCAAAAGGTATTAGATTAACGCTCAGTTTTAGATGGAAAAACATGGACAAAAGAGTGGATTAACGTTTTGAGCATGGCTCTTCGTCGGAAAGAGGAGAGAGAGGAAAAGTCCTAAGAGAAAGGGAAAAAATCCGTGAAAAGCACATGGCTGAAGTGACCGGAAGGTGAGAGAGAGATAGAGAAAGTGATTTTTTAAGGCAGGAGATGCGAATTATGGTCAATGTGTGTAAGTGTGTGGTAGTATCTATGTGCGTGTGTGTGTGTGTCTGTGTGTGTGTATGTGTGTGTGTGTGCGTGTGTGTGTATGAGTAATGTATATGTGTGTTGTCTCAACAGGTTAGCAATAGCAGATAGGTTTGGCTGAGAGGCGAGGTATGGTGACAAGTCTGTGCGTGTGTATTCGTGTCTGTGTATATGTGTGTTTGCGTGTGCATGTCTGTGTTTGCGTGTGTATGTGTGTGTGTGTGTGTGTGTGTGTGTGTGTGTGTGTGTGTGTGTGTGTGTGTGTGTGTGT
>JAOPUL010000001.1:130509249-130523288 GCA_027564515.1 Octopus rubescens | reverse complement strand
TGCCATGCAGTGGGACTGAACCTGGAACCATGTGGTTGGGAAGCAAACTTCTTACCACACAGCCATGCCTGCACACACACACGATAGCCTTCTTCAGTTTCCGCTTACCAAATCCATTCACAAAGATTTGGTTAGCCTGGGGTTATAGTAGAAGACACTTGGTCTTTTACATCAGACCATCCCTTATCCCACTGAAAAATCTGACAACCTACTATTGCAGAGAGTTCCCCTATCCGACCCGGCATCGATATACAGACGCAGCTCCGGTTGCGTCTGAGCGCCTTCCTCATATGCCCTCCCCCTGGTCCTCTACTATTCAAGCAGACGATCTATGCTGCTCCTGCACCACGCTCAATTGTCGTAAGAAGGGCAGAAATTGCTCTGATTGCAATGATTTCCACCACCTTCATCAGGCTCACCCGCCGCACCTCTAATTCCCTAAACCGGTGGCTTTGCCCGGACAACACTCTAGCTTCGATCTCTCGTCTCAGGCAGAATCGGAGAATCATCTTCAGGATCCCCAAGGCTGCGCACGCCTTCCTGGCCGATGCGCTAGTGTCGGCCATAGACAAGGCACTTGCCACCGGAAGACTGGAATCATCTACTCTAGTTCGCGACCCTTGTTCTTGGACTCCCGAAGATAGCTGAGGGTTCCGCCCCTGCCCCCTCCCTAACCACCAGACTCAGACAATGTCTCCGCCTTCAGCCACCCCCTACATACCGGCTCCCCCTCTCCTCTCTGGCTGCCCACCGACGCCATGCCCGCAGGCCCCTTCCAATTGTGTCAAAAGGATTCGCACCCTAGTCAACCGGAAGTTCATTGAGGGTGACATTTCTGCCGCGGTGCACTTGCTGGCCTCCAGCGACACTGTCCTCGTTTCCACACCGGACGTTCTGGAGACTCCCATCACAAGTATCCGGATCCTCCAGCAGACATCAGAGCCTTCCAAACCACCAATAGAGCCACAGCCCTGATCGCATCCAGCGACGACGTGACTGCCGCCCTGAGGTCCTTCCCTGCAAGCAGCAGTGGCAGAGTCGATAGCCTGCGACCCGGTCACCTCAAAGACCTCATCTCTCTACAATCCACCGAGGCAGGCACACACTTGCTCCGCTCCATCACCGCCCTGATAGTGTCTTCATGCGGAACTCCCACACCATGCCCGAGAGCACCTTTTCTCAGTCAACTTGATAGCGCTGAAGAAAAAGGACTGGGGCATCCGGCCCATAGCAGTGGGTAACATCTTTCGTCATCTTGCAGCCAGGCTGGCCTGCAGATCAGCCAGCAACGACTTGAGCAAGACACTCAGCCCTGTCCAGGTGGGAGTCAAGAACGGGTGCGAGGCTGCGGCTCATGCTGCCAGACTCTTCATTCAACGCTTGCCTCCTATTGAACTTGGACATCAAAAATGCGTTCAACAACGTTAGACGAGGCCATGTCCTCGAGACTTGCCTCAGATGCACCCCCTCGCTGTATCTGCTCACATACATTGCCTACGGCACACCCAGCTCTCTCATGACTGCCGACAACAGAGTCGCCTCCTCCACAGGTGTCCAGCAGGGTGACCTGCTTGGTCCACTCCTTCTTGCTGTCGATGACGTCGCTCAATTGGTTCGCTTGCTCTTTAACGTTTAGTACTTGGTCGACGCAACCCTGGGAGGGCCTACTGAGTCCATCATTACAGACCTCCTGCAGATCATCCCGTCCCTCATGCTTCCTAAGCTCAAGATCAACCCGTCCAAGTCGGAGGTGATTAACGTGAGCTACAGCAAAGCCGAATTTCGAGGCGCCATGCTCAGCATCCGATCCGTCTTGGCGGGGGCCAGGCTGACTCCCAGGGACGTGGTCCACATCCTCGGCTCCCTAATCCTTCCCAAAGCCATACTGGAGTGCCTGGTGGTCAATCTTGAGGACCTGTCCAGAATGATAGAGAGACTGCAACTCATTGACGTGCACCCGGCGCTCTTCGTCTTGAGGAATTGCTTTGCCCTGCCCAGACTCATTTTCTCTCGCTGCGTAGTGCACCTTGTCACCTGTACACAGACCACTTCAGTGACTTTGACCGCCCCTGCTGTCTGCCTGTCCCCTTCTTCTCTCTCTACATCTCTTTTATCTGTATATATTGTTTAATAAAATTTGTTCTTCCTTTAAGCTACAGTTAAGTAGGAGACAACTGCTAATTAGCCACAATCTCATTTGAGCTGCTAAACTAGTTGATAAAACAAAACAAACTTATTTCTGTTTTTAGATGGTAAAACTTTTCTGAAAATCCAAGTCTACAAAAATGTTTGTCTCTTAATATTTTAAATGTTTCTGTTCAAACTGAAAGAATTAATAACTTCTATGGTAATTTTATTCTATAACCATGTGATATTCATTTGCCCTTGTCTTAATTTTCATTTTTACAGCATATTTTTCTTAAAATCATTTCTAAAGTAACTTTTCTCTTTCACTGCAATTATTATAACTATGCATAAATTATGGTATTCAGTTATTAATTCGACTTTGATTTGTTTTTAATGATTATTTTTCATCAACGGTCAGGTGTTTTTATCCAACAGATTCTGTTTATTTTGAAAATAAACCCCTGTCCAGGCCACTATAAATGTTGATTTGATGAGTTACTAGATAATTATCACTGCACCATTAGATGATCAGTTACATGAAACTCTGAGTAACAGTTTGTGAAATTTTTCTAATCTTAAAGTTTAGATTAGACAAGCATTAGTTAAAGAACTCAATACATTTACATTATCACCATCTAACATCCATGATCCATGCTGATATGGGTTGGGTGGTTTGACAGGCTCCAGTTGGTCCAAGGACTGCCTTGTAGTTCTGTGTCTGCTTTGGCAAGGTTTCTATGACTGGATTCCCTTTCCCAATGACAACTAATTTACAGCATGTACTGCATTCTTTATACATACCACCAGTACTAGTGAAGTCACCATGCAGCTCACAAGTCTATGAATCCCAAGGGGCAGGGACAACTTCATTCTAGGAGTTGGGGGGAAGTAAGAGTACAATCTGTTTAGATGTATTGTCCTTTATATTGATACCACTGTTTTGTAGCATTAGTCTTCCTTGTAAAAGGAACATTTGATTTATATAGTCTCTAGGACTGGTAGTGTTATTAGTGGGAATTTCATCAAATGGTTATGCAATAACTCACCGAGAATTGATCATTATAAACCAAAAATTATCAGATAACCAAAAGAATATACACGTAGTCCTTTAAGTGGCTATTTTGAAAGATAGTCATCACTTTACGTCCACTTTTTCATGCTTGCATAGGTTAGGCAGGTCATCCTCAACAGCATCATGTCACTTGTTTCATTCTTTTGTCATCTCATTTGTGAGGTTCAGCATCCTGAGGTCAGCTTTTACTATGTCTACCTTTCTTAGTTTTTATTTTCTACAGTTTCCTTCCCCTTGGATCTCCTGGCACTTCTTTACTCAGCTGTCATAATCCATGCTTTACATAACCAAACTAAATTACATGTCCTCTCTTGCTTTACAGCTGATTACTTTTAATCAGTTTTCTCTCAGTCAGCTCATCTGTAATACACCTTTCATGCACACTAATATTACACATCTTGCAGAGCAGGCTTGTTTCATTTTTCTGTAGCTTTCATATCCTCTACATTCAGTGCCCGCGACTCACTACCATGCAGCATCACTCTTTCTACGCAAGTATCATACGATCTACTTGTTGCTTGAAAAGAGGATTCCGCTAGCAGAACTTGTTCAAGCATTTTTTATATTCTGGTTACCATGCTCTAGTGTACAGTAGGAAAAATTTGGGACAAGATTGTTGAGTCTATAAGGTATCAGACTTCAAATTCATTTATTATTTATGCTTGCATGGGTTGGATGGGTCATCTTGATTCATGTTCTTATTTGGAGTAACTACCCTCTTAGACACGTCATTGACCATGTTCCATATTTTTGGCATGTTTTCTACAACTAGATATCTTCCTTATGACACCCACTTTACAGAATGTACTAAGTGTATTTTGTCTTGGTATCAACAGTAGTAATGTGTGGTGTGTGTGAGAGAGAGAGATGATTAACAATAAAAATGGGCAATAGTAAGAGAAATACTAATAATGAATGATAAAGAAGGGAATTACAGAAAAGAATGATGACTTGCAGTAAAAGGAGGGTGATGATAGGGAGATCAAATATGGATAGACCTGATACCATCTTTCCTTACACAGGCAACATGATGGGAGTTTGGTTGTGATAAAGATGGGCTAGGAGGGGATTTGAATGCAGACAGATCAAATACTGTTCCTCATTACATCCAAATTAGAAACTTGTTGCTTTCATAATATATTTTGCTATGAAGCCGCTTATATACAAGATAAGAAATAAATGATAGTTTGCCATACTTACAAAAATGGATGGGTATTCTCCGGTACAGTGTATCACTGCTTGTCGTGGTCCTTTGTGATTTTCATGGGGTTCAGTTTAATGAGGCATTCTTAACCACTTTGTCCCATATCTTCATAAGTGTCACCCTTCCACAGACTCCATCCTCTTTGAGAACCTGGTACTTCTTTATATAACTGACATCCCTATATGCATCACATGCACAAGTCAGCACAATCTTTTTCCTTCCTCACTACATCTGATTCCTTTTTATATCCAACTTTCTCTTAGCTCATTTATATTCCTTATTCATGCACACTAACATTACACATTTAGCAGAACATGTACATTTCTTTCTAACCTTTGCAAATCCTTGCAAGTGGGCCTTGAGTGTGGTATTCAAGATCCACTTCTTGCTACCTTACATCATACAATCTGCCCTTCACTATGAGAGAAAAAACCCTTTGTTACTAGCTCCTTGAACATTTTTTACCTCATTCTTACTTTGGCTACCATGTTTTTCAGAATACTCACCTCCACTGTTAATTAGGTTACCTAAGTACCAATAGCTATCATTTTTAGGGAGCCTTCCAGGTATCTTAAAGAATCTGTTTCATGTGTATTCATACTACTAAGCTTTATGCATCTACTGTATATGAAGCTTGCCTTTTCTGTCAGCTTGTCTGTTCCCCATTACATCTCTTGTGTATCTATAACTTTCAGTAGATACTTTGTAGAATTTTTACTTACCCCTTTACTGCATATAGGGCATGGCTATTTTCTTGGTGGCAGCAAAGTTCTGTCTTCTTTCCTGCTTACTAGAACTTTAGCCATTGCAAAGTTTACTTTAAGAACTCTTAATTTTAGGTCTTGCTTCCATATCCAGAATTTCTTCTCTAAATCATCTAGATTCAGCTATAAAACTAGGTCGTCAAAATACAGAGCTTCCCATGGACAGCTGGTCGTAAACCCCTCTTTATGACATGGAGGACTACAATAAACAGAGGCAGTTGAGAACTGAACCCTGGTGGACCTTTACCTATACACTAAACTTGTCATTGAATTCATTTCCATTCATTACACCTAGTTTCCTAAGTGACCATCAAAGTATGTATAAATCGATAATCTTACTAAGTACATTGTCTTTTAATCCAATGGCCTGTCTGTGTTATTGAAAACAGGGTAATCAACATATATAAATATATATTTCGTTATACAAAAATGGTACATTTGCAAATCAATAACCAAGACCTATTAAAATATATTGATTTTTGACTTAACTCTCTCTAATATATATATATATATGTTTTCTTCAGCTGCCCCACTCAGTTATTCAGTTAGCAGGAAATAAACTGAACTGTGAAAAAGCATTCACATACATAGTTGAACTTGATGAAGTTAGCATATTTCTAGAAAAAAATATTGACAAATGCTTTCAAATTCTGAAGGTTTGTATTACTTTTTTTGTTCTATTTATGTTCAAACTTTTTTTTGTAAAGAATAAGAAAATACAAAATTTATTATAAGTCTAATTAAAGAAAAAAAAAATATTACACTTAATTCAGGTGTGATTATGACTTACTAGATAAAAACATCGATACCCTGCATTTACAAAAACTTAACGTATATTTAAATACTCTCCAAGAGTGAGGTTAATAGTCTAGAAAATTATCTAAAACTCATCTCCTAATGTTAGACATTAATTGCACTTAATACTTGTATATGCAGCAGATGTTGAGTGGTTAATGCTAAATTTTTGGCTCAGTATTTATAGAATCAAAATAGTATTATAAGCATATTAATCACCTAGAGAAAAATAATTTGTTGTGCCTGTTGTAAAATCTGCACTACAGCCATTTGATAGTGTCCATTCAAAAAAATGACAGGATTTCATGCTTATGTTTGATTTGTCAAAATTATTATTTATTCATTGTTATTTTCCTCCTGAACTGGATAGATCTATCTTGCTTATATACACTTGGGTAGTCCTGGTCTGTTTCAGCAGACCCCTGGCGTACTTTACTTTTGCTTTTAACCAATTGTTTGCTGAGTTACTGGACCATTTGCTACAAAACTTTGTCTTAAAAAAGGCATTGTATTGTGCTAATGTACAATCTGTTTGATGCAGGCTATTTAATGAAAGTTTAGAACTTGGTATCATAAAGTCTATCCAACTGCATAATAGTTGGTTCAACATCATTTAAAGTCCATGTTCCATGCTGGCATGGGTTGGATGGTTTGACAGGATCCAATGGGTTCAAGGACTGTATCATGTTCCAATTACTTGATGCCCTTCCTAATGCCAACCATTTTACAGTGTGTACTGGGTGCTTTTTTTCATGCCACTGACACTAGTGAGGTCACTATGCAGCTTGCAAGCCTATTAAACCCTACAGGAGGGGCTTTATGCTGGCAGATGAGGGTTAAGGTATGTAAGGAGGTGGGGCAGAGTAGGTTCTAGCTACTCACATTTAGGAGACAGAAGTGAATCAGTAGTAGTGGCAATGAGGTGTCCAAGTGGCACCTAATCTCTGCCACCTTGAAAAAGTAAATATAAAAGTGATATGTCTAAACATTGGCAACTATAGATTTCAAATAGTGTTGCAGTTTATGGTAATAGTTAAACTACAGTATAGTGTGCAAATAGATCATTGAGCTTTGATACTAGAGATACCGATGTCAATCTTGCATGTTGCATCTATTTATATATTGTTTTCATAATATTTCCTTGTACAGAAAATTACCGGTCGACTAGTTTCATTTCATCCTCGGAGAGCA
Source organism: Octopus rubescens (assembly GCA_027564515.1). Lineage (NCBI taxonomy): Eukaryota > Metazoa > Mollusca > Cephalopoda > Octopoda > Octopodidae > Octopus > Octopus rubescens. Next base: position 130,516,135 of record JAOPUL010000001.1, on the reverse strand, counting down.
GCAGATGACTTATATGATGATAGTGTGGATAAATTTGCCCAGATCTTCTACGAATATAATGGAGTTGAGGTATGATGCTGCATTAGCATTTCCTTAAATTTATAATCTTTTCTCTTCATTTTTAAAGATCTTTCGGTAAATATTTTTAGCTGTATATATTCATTTTTCATCCAATAATAAATACTCAAGTGAAAATGCTGAAAGAAAACACTAATTCTACTAAATAATTTATTCCTTTCTTAATTCAACAATCTTTTTATGACTATATTTTCTTTTACAATATATTGATGTTATTTTAGATATTATATCTTGAGAGCTTCATGTGACATTTAATTCCTTGATACATTTATAGCTCATCTGAAACTAGATATCACCTTAAAATGTGTTTATACCCATTCAGTAACTTATCTTCCAGTCTTTCAGTTCCTCCTCTTCAGATTGATTATTAGACAGTATATCAGCATACAGCTTGTTTTTGGTTGCTGAAAATTCCCTTTATTGTCATTACAGACTGCTCAAAATGTTACTTTTTTGTGCAGATAATGCTTTCACTGATTGCAAAGTAGCAAATTCTTTTCCATATTGGGCAATGCCATTTTAAAAATTATTTTGAGTTATGGTACAACATTTTTAGGCTTCACATTTTGGTGGTATTTTTTCATTTGCATACTAAACTGACTATATAACAGTATTTACTTTTTGCATTTGCCCTTAAAGCAAGTTTGGACATATCATTTGAAGGATTTACTAGGGAAATTTTATAAGGTTGATTGAATTAAAGGAAACAGAACATGAGATTCAACTTCACCATTCTTCTAAAATGAAATAAAAAACAATAAAATACTAGAATTAATCAAATTGTATATATTTTATCCCCCACGAAATGTTATCTTATGCCTAGAGACTTGAAGCATATACACTTACTATGTTGATAACTTTCTGGAAGAAAAATAAAAGCTATTTCTTTGCTTTGTAGATAATTTTACGCTTGCTGACTTTTAGTTCTTTATTCCCAAGTGATTCTCTCAGTTGTCCAGGTAAGGTTCATCTCATGAATTAACTAATAACATTTTGGTGCAAATATTATTCAGACATCAATTTTTACCTCAGTTTTATGTTTTTTTTTTTCTTCTAAATAATGTTTCTCAAATTTTACACCTAGAAGATAATGGAAATTTTTAGACTATTATTAAGATAAATTAGTGATAGAATTAAAGGGCTGACTTCTCACTAACAGCCTTGTCATATTCCATTAGTCTCATGTCACTGTCTGGATTTTTATTGCCATTCAAATCTTACAAGAATGGAGATTTAGAGATATATAACCATAATGTTTTACTTAAATGATCAATAAGTTAAATATTAGTTTCACTAGTTCTCTAAACTATACATTTAACAAAGAGTACTTGGTTAAGTAATTGATTCATACAAAAGGAATACATTTTTCATCTCCTTTTTGTAAGTTGTATGATTTCTTTTGAATTTACTTTTATGATTTCTACCCCCACCACAAATACCTTTTTTTATTCTAAAGGAAAAACAGATATAAATTGCAAAATGACGGATAGTTAAATATAAGGTTCTTTTTTCAGATTCAGAACATGTGTTACGAGCAAAGAGTTTATGTCTAGAAATTTTAATTAAAATTATCTCAACTGTAAGTATATTGTTCATGCATAATATATTTTTCTTTTTGACTAATTGAAATTTTAAATGGCTACAGGAATTCCTCTAGATTAATTATTCAAGCCTACTCTATTAGTGGTGAAAGCAATTGACTGAGGATTAGATTTAAGAAATGTGACTTTTATTAATTTATTTTAATTAGGCTTGTTTCTTTTTTCTGGTGAATACATACTGAGTACCATATAGTAAAAGGCACATTTTCCTGCAGATGAGTTTATAGAATAATTAATTCTTATGCCATCTCATTTAGTTTACTAAGGCCTTTTTGAAGTAAGAGTGATGACTATCTTAATTCATATATCAGTCTCTTGAATTAAAAAGATTCTTCCAATTAAACAATATCAAGCAATTTTATTTATTAAGCTTGCATAATTAAAATAGAACATTTAGTGTGTGTGTATATATATATGTGTGTATGTGTATATATATATATACACACACACACACACACACACACGAGTGAGTGGATAAATGAAAGAAAAGGGCATTCAACACATTTAGTAGGAATTACATGTATTATTTAAAACAGTTTGATTCGGTTCCGTACTACTTCAAGTTTCACAGCCCCCCTCCCCCCAACGGGTGCATGTTAGGGGCCGGCAAAACTTGAAGTAGTACGGAACCGAATCAAACTGTTTTAAATAATATATATATATATATATATATATATAATCTCACAAGAAGCACAAGGGTTAAAGCCTACAGTCTATAACAGCATGCTGTAGTAAAAAAAAAAAAAAAAAGCGAAATGGGATTTATTTAATGAGATACCCCTTGAAAAATCACCTGACGAGACACATCTGCACTGAGGGATGCGCCACAACCAGTTGTACAGCATTCCACCAATGCATAATGGATTGAAATGATTGCGTGTGATCAATAAAGGTTCTTATATTCCATTTATCATATACTCGATGACCACTGAGGAATTCTTGAGGTAGGATCCAGTGACAATTGTATAAACACTGCAGATGTCAGGTAGCCATAGGCAGTGAATGTGCTTCACCAGCAAGCTACTAGGTACATACCCAAAGCTCAAATAACTACTTATATATACATATATAAATATAAAAAATGTGAGAGAGAGAGAGATAAATAGTATTACTTATTTAAATTGTGTATTGAAAGTAATGTAAAAATATTTATTTTCTCAATGTTTTCTAATTGTATTTTGTAGCCAAAAGGAGAAAGAGTTATATCAAGAGTGCTTTCAAAAGATGATATCTTGAACTATATTTTTACACTGTTAGCCCAAAAGAAAACATTTATTGCAGCTTGTCAGTTGCTTGAGGATATGTTGCAAATGAGGCAGGAAGTTTTGGATTTACATAAAATACGTAAGTCTTTGAAATGTTTAACTTTTATTAGTTTTGCTTAAGTGTTTTGACATATTCAAGTATTTAACAGTTCCTGATTCAACTTTGGCTCTAACAAACATTTTCATATGTTTGTGTGCATTGAGCAATATAAACTGCTTAATATCTATGCACTAATACAAGTGATTTTCTGATCAATGCAGGCCAGAATGCTTTAAAAGTTTTTATGATTATGCAAATGGAATAATAAAAGTTATTTTACCTTGATAACAAATACCATTTGTTTTGGAAAGCATGAAATCAAAGGTAAACTGATTTAGGAACATTCTTTTTCCTGTAGTGAATTAAATTATTCCTTTTGTCTTATTAAATAGTTGAAAGAATAGGCTGATAGACCAAATATTTATAGGATGACTATCATATGGGTTGATTCAAATCCACTGCAGAAATTCTAATGTCTTGAATTCTATTTACCTCACTTTATCTAGTGTGGAGGAATAGGTACAACACTAGGGTGAAGCTATTTTCAATAAACAAGTGTTCCTCTAGATAAAAAGTTACCTTTAATTCACGTAAGGTTACTGAAACTCTATCAGCTACAAGTAGATTACAAGATACCTTGTATTTGATTATGTTCCTTTATTATCTGAGTTCAAATTCCACCCAGATCAACTTTGATCTTCTTCCTTTCAACAATGATAAAATAATTATCAGATAAAGTACTGGGGTTAACATAATCAACTAGAACCCTTAAAGCCTGTGCTCCACATGGCTGCACTTCGGAGACTGAAACTTATAAAAGAATAAAGAGGTCTTTAAGGTGGGGTAGACATTTTCGGTTATATGATACCTTTGCATACCAATGTCACAGTATATACTATGAAGCAGTCATGGGCAAACTGTAGACTGCAAAACCTTCTGAATGGCACACCAACTAAAAGTTACCTTGAATTTTTTTAGTAGTGAGGCTTGCTGATAAGTCATGTCTCATGCAGTCTGCTTCTCAAAAATGGTTGCCCATGCTTACTATAAATATTTTTCAGAATATTTCTATGACCTGTAAATTAATTAATATATGAATATATGATGGCTTTAACTTTTGGCCCTTACTGTAATACATAGAGCCAGTTAATTCTTTTATCCATAGTATTCAGTTAGAAATTATTTTAGGTTTCAACAATGATTATGTTTTGGTACAATTTTAGTATCTGTTGGTTATTTTCTATATTTCAGATAATTTGCCAGGTCTAATATCTTGTCTAAGTGATGGAGAATTGGCCAACTTCTGCCGAATTCTTGCAATTACTATATCTGATTTAGATATTTATGAAAATAAATCTTCATGTAAGTATTAATGACATTTTGTGCACTAGACTAATATTAAATCACATGCTTTTACATTCCAAGATGACTTTGCCTTTCATTTCCCCAAAGTTAAGTACCAGCTATAACCCCTATCCCTAAAAATTTGGCTTTGTGCCAAGCTGGAAATTGATTGCGTATTTTATGGCAGATTTACTTTAGGACAATATTTAGCCTAGTCATTTCTCTATAAATATTTGTACACGTTCTGTTTCAAAATTTCTACTCGCTCTTTCTATTTCAGTATTTGCACAGAATAAACAAAAGCGAAGTAATGGTTTTGTGAATATTAGGGATGTCAATCAAGGTTTGTCTGCTTTATTATAATTTTCTCTGAGTAATTGTTAATTTTAGCTTTTTTGTTTTATTATTCATGTCTTGTCCAACCCATGCCAGCATGGGAAAAAAGCAGACAAAAACAATATTAAAAAAACTGCCAAAAGTTTGAATAACTTTTTTTTTTTTCCTTAACTGCAAAATAAATTTCTGTCTCCTTTTTATAAAATGTATAGAAATTGTATTTATCTTTTACTGATTAATTAAAACTACTATGATTTTTTTTTCTCCCCCCAATGCATTACCTGGCATTGGGTTGCTTCAGAATTTGTGTGTTCAAAGTTATGAACTGTTGGTATCTGTAGTGTGCAGTTAGATGTCATTACCAGTATCGTATCATAAAGCATGCATAAACACATGCTTGTACACTTAACACACACAAAGCTATATCATGTCTCTACATCTAAATTCAGCTGCAATCAATCCTATGATAAAAATGGAAGGAATCACAGCTTGTTGCAATCAGTACTAACATCTCTAAACATGTAAAATCCATCTTGTTACAATCAGTCCTAACACTTCTAAACATACAAAATCAAATAGAGGTGTGGGTTGGCAGAGTTTGTAGAACATCTGTCAAAATAGTTTGGTGTATTTGATTATCTTCTATGTCCAGAGCTCAAATCCCAGCCAGGTCCGCTTTGTCTTTCATATTTGTGAGCTTGATATTATAAATATTAGTCAATATAATAAACTCTACCTTAGAAAATAGTTCCCCCACCAATGACAGAAACCAGAAAGAGAGTAAAAGACCAGATTAAATGTTCAAACTTTGCATCAGAATATTGCAGCATTGTCCCATCAAAGCATAGCTAACCCAGTATGTTTAATGTCAGATTATTATTATGAATTGGTAGGTAAAGCATCAGACAAAAATACTTGTTGTATTGAGATAAATCTCTTTAAGTTCTGATTTTGAATCCTACCAAGATGAGCTTTCATAATCAATAAATAAGTACAAGTCAGGAACTGGGATCCATCTTTACTGATTGTACCCTCCCACAAAACTTAAGGTCTGTGTTAGAAATCAATATTTTTATTGAATGAAGTTGACAGAAACTAGAATGTCAAATGTATTGCCTTACAGCGTTTAATCTTTATTCCTCTATATTCTGAATTCAAATCCTGCCAGGGTCAACGATCTTTCATTTTTTTCTAGAATTAATAACATAAATATCATTAACATACTGAAATGTTTCATTCAATTACTTCCCACCTTGTAAAAAATTGGCCTTGTGTCTAACATAAACAAATTAATACCAGCTGATAACTGTTGAACAAAGCTTAATTCCCAATTAATTTGGTTTCTGATTGAAATCAATTCTTTACATTATGAATGCTTTTGAGAAAGCCATGAACAGCACATAACCTCATGTTCTATATGTATTTGTGTACATATGAATAAATATTATTAATGAAACATTTGTATTGTCTAAAGAAATCTAAATGAATATTAACATAAAATTCTAGTAAGTAGGCATTTATCAATAATGCATATAACAGTGATAAACCAGAAGATCTATACTATTTGTATTCTGTTTCAGAACTTCTTTTAGGAATACCAGAATTACTGCCAAGATTGGTTAATATCACAGTTTCAAAAGCAAAAGATTGTAAGTATAACAACAAATATTTGTTTCTACAAATCTCACAATCATTAATATAAGTAATTTGTGCAGTAATGTGAGGTTAAGGTGCTGGATTATTGATTACAGGATTTTAAACTTTACTACAACTATAACAATTATTGTCACTGTGCTCTGAAGCAAGGTAATTAACTCCTCTTACATTAATCTGTGCAGTTGACACACATATTCCATTATTTCACAGCTGATTGGTTAGTGGTAGGAAGAGCATCAAGCTAAAAACAAATTGTACTAAACACACAAAAGAATCACTGAATGCCTAGTAACTATGAAAAGTTGTCTGAAATATGCATTTACAAATACAGAATAAAATTCAATTCCTTATAAGCAATAAGAAAAATAATTATATCGGGGGTGATGGGGGTGTATATATATATATATATATATATATATATATATTGTACGGGAAGCGAGCATAGAAGGTCCGGTGCCGGTGGCATGTTAAAAGCACCCGCGAGCGTACGTCCGGTGGCACGTTAAAAGCACCCAGCACACACTGTAAATGTGGTTGGCGGTAGGAAGGGCATCCAGCTGTAGAAA
>JAOPUL010000001.1:130491617-130509149 GCA_027564515.1 Octopus rubescens | reverse complement strand
TAAATGTGGTTGGCGGTAGGAAGGGCATCCAGCTGTAGAAACCAAGCCAAACCTGACTGGAGCATGGTTAGCCCCCCAGCCTGCCAGCTCCAGTTAAACCGTCCAACCCATGCTTGCATGGAAAAACGGACGTTAAATGATGATGAGATATATATATATATATGTGTGTGTGTGTGAGTGTACACTGCTTTTTAATCATTTTTTTCTAAAATAATTTAAATGATTCAATGCTATTATTTTTTTTTTTTTTGTCCTTTTTAGATACACCAAGATTTCCAGGTTTTGTAAGTGAATTAGATTGTTGGATGGAATGGATAGAAAACCAAATGGATGATGATGACTTGTCAGAAGATGCAAATACTGATGAATTTGAAGATTTTGTTGGTGGTATGTTTTGTAGGAGAAAGTTATTTTAATATTGTCAGGAATTATAAAATTCATGATATGAATCTAAATAATATATTTCCTGGCTAGTAAATTGATGGTATCTTTTATTGCAAGAAAAATGTTAACCATTTTATGTAATTTCTGATGCATCTAGCAACTAACCAAAATATGCAAGGGACCAATGAGAGAGCCTCCACATAGTTACTCAAACTACTAGAAATTAGTCAAATCTCTCAATCACACTCTCACCAATATTATTGTTTTATATCTACTTTCTATACTGGGATAGGTTAAATGGATCAGGGGACCATGTTTCACTCTTACATTTTATTTCTAGCTTGGTTTTTATAGTTGGATAACCTTATCACCAACCATTAAACAATGTACTGAATGTATATTATTGTAGTATCAGTGCTAATTATCAGGTCTTCAACAAGGCTATAGAGTCCTCTCAACTGCATATTGTCTTGTTCATTTTTCAGTCACTTTACAGAGTGAACTGGGTGCATTTTGTTGTGGCACTGGCACTAATAGGATTGCCTTGTATCCTGTGAAATTGAGTCGTCAGTACTCAATGATGTATTTGTTTGGTCAAGATAATGAGATTGTGAAGGGGAATAGAAGGGAGCATTGACAGAAGAATCAAGATGGGTGCGTGAAGAGAGCAAGCGTAAGATGTTAGAAAGTTATTAGAGAGTGACGGATATTAATAGAGGTGAACAGTAGTGAGTGAGTGATGGATGTTAATAACAAGAAATCTGAGAGTGATGACTGAAAGTACAGAAATAGTAATGGCAGAACTTGTGGGATACAAGATCTGATGAAACCGTTTATACATAGGCCTTGTGATAAATAGTGACAAGGGTGGTGGTAGGTGGGGATTGAATATGAATAGGTCTAATATTATTATTCATTACATGGGTGGTATGAGACAATGACCAGATGTCAGACAGGTCCATTGGAAGCAGGTAACAGGGAGAGACCCACTGCCCTCTTTATTTACACTGGCAGCATAATACAGTGAATAGAAGAGCGAGTGATAGAGGAGAGAATATCAAAAGGGTAAGGAGGCAGCTGAAGTAGTTGAGATATAAATTGTTTCCCGGCCTTCATCACTGTCACCATTCTATTTTTAATGTTCATTTCACCATACTTGCATGGGTGGATAGGTCTTCTCCAGCACTGTCACCAATCAACATAGTTCTTTCTCATTTCTCTTATCAAATGCAGCATCCTGGTCAGTCTTCACTATTTCTTCCCCTGTTTTCCTCAATCTACCTCTTCTACACATGCCATTTACTTTGGAGCATATGACTCTTTATACAACTGTCATCCTCCATATGCTTCACATGCCCATACAGTCCTCTCTCTCTCTCTCTCTTTCTCTTTCTCTCTCATATATTTACTTTTTCTCTCGGTTAATTTGTATTCCATCATTCATGCAGTATTGCATTTTGAACAAAAGCATCATACAATCTGCCTTCACACTGAGGGAGACAGTTTTTGTTTCCTGATTACAATGCTTTCAGAACTGCTAATTATATCACCCAGATAACAAAAGCTGTTGACTACTAGGAAACCTTTCAAGCATTTGATAAAATTTATTTCCTGTGAGCTCTTAGTCCTTAGTCCATATGCACCTACTACATATGAAGTCTAACTTCCCTGTTAACCTGCCTGCAGTCCCTTTACTTATGCATCTATAGGTTACACTGGGTATGCTATATGGAAATCCTACTTTTTCTTTTTCTGCATATTGAGCATCTGCCATTTCCTTGGTTATTAAACGGGTCCTGTTGTCCCTCTTATTAAAACTTTGCTAATTTTAGTCTGAGGCCTCTTGATTCTACATTTCTCTTCCACATCTAGAATTTCTTCTCTAAGTCTTCTACAGACTTCACTATAAGGACTAGGTCATCAGCATGTAACCAGTCTTACACCCCTCTGTTATGGCTTGGACTATAATGAAAAGGAGGTTGAAAACTGAGCCCTGAATACTAAATTCCTTACCGAACCCACTGCTATTTCTCACCTCGCTAACTGTGCTCCTATATATAGCTTGTTCAGCTCTCAGAAGCTATTTGTTTACCTCTAACATCTCTAGCAACCTTTAGATTGCTGACTGGAATCCTATCAAAAACTTTCTCTTGATCAACAAATCTCCAGTATAGGGGCTTGCTCTTAGCTAAGTACTTCTCATGCAGTTGCCTCACTAGGAAGCTGGCATCAAAAATAATTCTTTCTAGCACAAAGCCGAACTGCATCTCTTACCATAATTTTCATAACCTGATCCAACAGTTTGATACCTCTGTAGTTTCCTCGCCCTTATGCATCTCCTTCACACTTGTAGCAGTTGATGCTATGGGTATGGCATTTCCTGTATTACTTGATGTAGATGACTAGCCCATGCCTTACTCCACCAGACATTTTAAGCATCATCATCATTTAGCGTCCATTTTCCATGCTGGCATGGCTTGGGCGATTTGACTGGAGATTGGCAAGCCAGAGAGCTGCACCAGACTCCAGTCCGTTTTGGCCTGGTTTCTACAGCTGGATACCCTTCCTAACGCCAACCACTCCAGAGAGTGTACCAGGTGCCTTTAATGTGTCACCGGCACATCTTGGCAGCAATTCCTAACTCCCGTGCTCATCTGGTTCTTATTTCATCGACCCTGAAATGATGAATGGCAAAGTCAGCTTCTGCGACATTTAAACTCAGAACATAAAGCTGGAAGAAATGCCACTAAGCATTTTTCCAGTGCAATAACAATTCTGCCAGTTCACTGCATCTATATGTATGTATTGATGGGGTAGATAAGGTTATGGCTAGAATTTATCATAGGTCAGCTCAATCAAACTGACTTGGGCTAAACAACAACCTCCACCAAAATGTTCTACATTAACCTCTTTTCTGTTGTATTTTTATTTCTATAATCTTTTGTTAAAAGCAATCTGCTGGCAATTGCAGGGTAAGGGGCATACTAAAGAATCTGGGCAATGTTTCCTAAATTAATGATGGTTCTTTGTAAAGAAAAGAAAAGATTAGCGTGTGATTTATAATTTCAGTATTTAGAGCTAACGCAGTCAGTAAAGTACTTATTTCGTTTTTGTTTGCAGGAATTTCTGTTGCTACTGCACGAGGTTCTTCTTTAAAAACTCAGCAAGGTTTACGAATAACAGAAGATCTTGCACAGCGAGTGGAAGTTGTTTATGTTCTTGGCTTATTCTTACTGGGTAAACATCGGAAAAAAGTAAGTTGCATCTATGTTTATAGCAATTATGCAAAAATGTTTAAATTTAATGTTCATTGATCTGTTGTCTAAGGATTTGCAAGATTTCATATTTTCATCCAATATTGAATAGTAATGTATTACAGCTGGATACAGTTTTTGATGCAACCCTCTCCATGAGATTTGTGTGTGGGATTAGGTATAATTGACAGCTTATATAGTTTGATGCCCCTGTATGTTAGCAAAGGAATATAATAGTGCTTTGGAAATTTGTACATGTTTGAAAAAAAGCTCTGGTCCTTCTTTTGAGAAAAATATTTTCTGGTTAAAGTTGTAACAATCATCATCAAATTTTCTAATCTTTTATGAGTAGAATGAGTTTGCAACACTTTCAATATGTCTCAATTTTATATTTAATCCAAATCTAGACTGCATTTTAAATATTTTTAGTTTTGTACTGCCCTTTGTACTATCTTCTACCAACTTATATCCATGTTACCATATTGAATTCATTCCATTAAACTTCAGATTCTCTATTTTCATTCAATCTGTTTCATGTTTCATTCAATCTGACATTTTTGAAACCTCCATCAAATAATCCACTTTTGTAGAGAGAAACAGTTCCTTTATGTGTATTTTGATTTTTCTTCCAGGTGCAGAGAAAATTAGCTGAATTAAAGCTAGCTCCAGGATTAAGTGAACTTTTTGATCAATTTATATGGAAATGTCAAGTGTAAGTTGTTGGAATATTTCTCAATTATACTATTTTCTTTATTTCTATATCATTAGTCCATTCCAAACATCTCTTATTCTTCATTCCCTTTATTCATTTTGTATTCTCTCTCCATCCCTTCATATACACATAATAGAAGAGAAAAACTGTGAACCGTGTTCTGTTCTGTTCTGATCTGATTCATATATTATGTAGATGGAGGTTATTTAAAAGGCAAAAATATTTACTGTCAATGGATTAAAATATTCAGAATGCTATTTAGAATATTGTTATATTTTATTTAGAACACGGCATGGAGTACGTCACCGGTTAATTGGACACAATTCAAGCTGTGAATGTAGCCCAGTAAGTATCGATTCATTACTCGTTTTTTGTTCTATTTTTTTCTCTTTCCCTATTAGTACTTTAAGTTTTTGTATCCAACTTTTCGCTACTAGACTAGGTATTTGATATACCATTCGTAGGCCTTTTAAATAAATGTTGAAGAAAATATGTTCAGTACAAAGGCACTCATTAAAATTTGTAAGATAATTTAGAAATTCAATTATTCTCGACATGTCACAGTTTTAAAAAGAACCACTAGTAAAATGCCTGTTTGAATTACAATTTATAAACAATATAATTATTTATAAGTGCAGACGTGGCTGCATGGTTAAGAAATTTACTTCCCAGCCACATGGTTTGAGGTTCAGTCCCACTGCATGACATTTTAAGCAAGTGTCTTCTATAGCCCCAGGTTGACCAAAGCTATGAGCAGATTCGTTAGATGGAAACTGAAAGAAGCCCATTGCATGTTTATGTCTGTTGGTGTCTCATTGTCTTGATATTGCGGGATAGTTGTAAAACAATTGCCACTGTCATACAAACCGTGTTCCTCATCTTCCATGAAAACATGTCTGGCCATGGGGGAAATATTACCTTACTTGGAAATAGCTTCATGTTGGTGACAGGAAGAGCATCCGGTTATAGAAAATCTGACCCATGCAAGCATGGAGAAGTAGACGTTAAAACAATGACAAGAACTTATTCTTAGTTTAAATCTTACAGTAGAACACTATTGACCTTACCTATACTGGAAGGCTTGCAAAGACCATAGTCATAGCCAAACCATTAGAAAAATATATGCAAAACTTTTACAATTTTTTTTTTATATATATTAATATTTTGAAACACTTAATGCTTCTTGGTACATATTGATATAGAGGTAATGCTTTGACTCAGTTAATGGATCTTAGTTCATCATGCATCTCATATATCACTATTGGTTTTGGGAAGCTGCAGTGAAAAATTACTTAGTTATTTGATAAAATATGATGCCAGGATTTATCAATTTTGAAAATATTTCCATCCCTTTAGAACTCGAGCATAAAAAACAATTTCTGTGAGGGCTGATGATGATTCTCATCATTTTAATGCTTTATTTCCCCAACTTTATTTGATATTATTATCAAACCTAATATATTTTAATATCAATCCTAATATATTTTAAAAGAATTTGTTTTTGATATATATAACATTCTTTTTGTTCATTCTTTAATAGGAAGTTGCTTTAAAAATCCAGTTCCTTCGACTTGTTCATAGTTTTTGTGATCACTCAGAGTAAGTGTATTTTTGTTTTCTTTTTTTCCTTTAAATTTATTGTTCTTGTCTGGAGGAAAAGGGAAGGGTTTGTACAAATGGCCTTCACAGGGCTGGTAAAATTGTACAGTTGCAGGAAATGTGTGTAGTGAGAGAAATGCCAGAGGATTGGTGTTCTGAGAAGGAAAGACTGGGCATAGTGATTAATGTGGAGTCAGAGGAAGGGGCACAGTATGGATAGGGTTAGCTAGGAGTATCTGAATGGTAGGAGCACAAGATCACCTAGCTCTGAGGAGTAGAGACAATTATGATAGAAAAGGAAAAGAGTGAACTTTGTGCAATTAGTAGGGTGGTTTTTTTAAACATTTTTATGCAGTCTAGGATGTCTTTGCATGTAGGACCATCCCAAATATGGGAGCAGTATTCTATTGAGTCCCATTTGAGCTTTATTAAAGGGCTAAAATGTGTTGAAGCTAAAGCATTTCCTCATTCTGAAGTGGAAGGCTAATCTTTGTGATGAAGTCTGATTATTTTATTGTAAATATATAATGTGCTGGTAACACATTAAAAATACTCATACTGGTGACACGTTAAAGGCACCCGGTACCATCTCTGGAATGGTTGGTGTTAGGAAGAGCAGCCAGCCATAGAAACCAAGCCAAAACGGACTGGAGTCTGATGCATCTCCTTGGCTTGCCAGTTTCCAGTCAAACCATCTAACCCATGCCAGCATGGAAAATGGAGGCTAAATGATGAACCTAAAGATCCCTGAAGTTAATAGGGTGTTGAACTTCTAGCTAAATGATTGCTGGTTTACAGTCCATCACTAGAACAGTGCACTGTCTGTGACAGACATTTTAACTTGATGTTAAAATCACCTAACTGTAAATAAGTTATATGGGATAGGACGATCATTCTGATATAAACAATGCAAGCATTGTATAAGGTGCTGAAGACCATCTTTGGAGCTTGGAAAAGGAAATCTAAATACAATTCGGTGTTTTTCTTTCTTAAAAATCCTATAAATGTTGCATCTACTGAATAACTACTAGCCACTTTTAGGTTGCCTGTAGTAAAATTTGAACACATAGTTCTGAAACATTGGTTTCCATTTCCCCTATTACTCATTACTGTACTTCTCAGCGAAATCTCTCTCCTTAACAATTAATTTCTTCATCCACATTTTCTCTTTTTCCAGTTACAAGCATCTATTGTTATCTAGAAATGAACTGAATGAAATCAAGAACATTAATGGTAAAGTTATTCTCTCTCTATCTCTCTGTCTTTCTCTCTCCCTACCCTTTTTTTTTGTTCTTTGTTTTTAGAGCAAGTGAATTTTCTGCTGCTCTTTATTATCATCAGTTATTTTGTTTCCATATAGGTAGGTGAAGACTTGATGGTATAATGCTTATGGCATTTGTCAGAGGTCTAAAACCTTAATTATTCAAGTCTTATTTTATCCATAGACAGTGTTGTTACTATGGCAGGTCTGAAATCCATGGTTTGTCTGCCTCTATAATATTTCTTATAAGGCTGTGAATAGGCAGTCATTAGGGTGTTGAATAGAATACTTTGTTTTGGTTTCAAGTCCCTGCAATCTCAGTTCAAATCCCATTACAATCAGCTTTTCCTTTCATCCTTTCACCCAATAAAAAAAAAGTACTTATCCAGGGTGATGAAATCATATTATTACAGTGTTTTGGGGTGTTGGATATAGTGTGCCAGTCAGCTCATGTTCCACTCTGTCAATAATTGGAACTCCATGTATTTAACCTTACTCTTTATTTTCATTGTGGCATACTAAGCATGAAGATATCCAAGTCTCTGCAGAATAAGAAAAAAGAAATAAGCTTATGATATTCAGCATTTTATAACTATTGGTCAAGGTTGCTGCACTATCGAGATCAAGGTGTCATGATTTCATATCTTGACTTAAATATTGTATTAATTCTTTCAACTCAATACATAATAACAGAGTTTTTGTTTGGGACTGATGATTCACTCCATCACTACTCCAAGTGACAGCTGAATCATCAGCATCAAGCAAATACATATGTTTTGTTTTTTGTTCTTTTTTTTTATTAGAATTCTTCCCACAAGGAAGGAGCTGGTTCTAACAAAGAAAATTCCATCTCTGGAATTTGGATAACATGTGGAACTTTAGAAAAGTTGTGCATATTAACTAGTCGCTTTGTCTGACAATCATAACTTTTCCAGGTTGTCACTTAAACATTTTCTAGCTTAACTAAGTATACCAATAATTTTTGATATGTAAATATATAATCGGGGTACAGGAGCAGCAGATTTTAAAGCAGTTGTCCATATTTTCCTTGTTGATTTTAGAAAGGATGTTTGCATCTGCAGTGCAGCTGATGTTTTATGTTCCATATAACATCATGCCTGTTTGCACATGGTAGATTTATGCATGTGTGTGTGTGTGTGTCTAATTTCTAAACCTAGTGCAGTTACCCACTGTCATTCCAACTTAGCTTGTGTGTGTGTATACATACAAATTTCTATAATCTATTAGAAAACATGTAAAAGTAAGATGATTCTTTTTTTTAAACAATCAAATTCAGATGGCATTAACTGATAACTTTATTTTTCAGCACATGCTGGTCCATTGGCATTACAGAATCTTGATTATTTAAACAAGTAAGTTTATTATTTTGTCATTTTTCTGAGAGTAAATGTTGTACTGCTTAACTCCTTCAGTTTTCTATATCTATAGTGTGGTGTCTTAACTCTTTCTCTTTCAAGGCAGCTGATGTGTAGAGGGAGCAAAGGATTGCTGACAAAAATAGTTGAAGTCATGAAGAAAGAGCCAACGACATCAACATTCCGGTTAGTATATTATAGTTAGAGAATAAGTTGTGCAGCATTCTTAAATTTAAAGGCATTGAAGTGGTTGAATTGGTAGAGTAATGGACTAAATTATCTGTGATATTTAGTCACATCCCTTTACAGTCCTGGTTCAGATTCTTCCAGGATTAACTTTACCTTTCTTTACCTCAGCCAGTTGAATAAGTACTAGTAATATACAGAGCCAATTCAATTGATTATACCCCACCCCTTATAAATCTGTGGCCCTGTGCTGATAATAGAAATCAGTATTCTTAAATCCAGAATAAGTTGTATGATATAGCTACATCTTAGAGTAACGATTTCTATAATGAATTTGTGTTACTCAGTAATATTTTGCATATTAAAGTCCTTTTCTAAAATTACCTTGTAATATGCATTTTGCAGGTTCATTTTAGCTATTTATTGTAGGTTTATACTTAGGTGTCAAAAGTGATTCAGACTATTCATGAATTACTATTTAAAAAAAGGTGTGAGCAACACATCTTAAATGGTAGGGTTGTCTGTAAACTATAGGGATGAGTTTTATATTTGACAATTCAAACAAGGGAATATAATAAGATTGTTTTGCAGCTGTGTTTATCATCATTTAACATCCTCCTTACATGCTGGCATGGATTGTATGGTTTGACAGGAGCTGGCAAGTCAGAAGATTGCACCAAGCTCTACCATCTTCTTTGGCATGGGTTCTACAGCAGGATGACCTTCCTAACACCAACCATTTTACAGTGTACTGGGTGCTTTTTACGTAGCAAGTGAAGAAATAGGTGTCTTGCAGTAGAGGAGAAACATGGCTGGAAATGGTAAAGATGTGACAGGGCATACACCCAAGTTACAAGGAGATGTATGTAGTAAAGTGGACGAGAGAGAGTTTGGATACAATGAGGTTGCAAAAGGAAAGTGGGAGATGTGAGTGGGTAGAGGGAGAGATTGTTAGGGGTATATTTTGTGGGGAAGAGATTTGTCTGGGACATGTGCAGGTGGGAGATAGAGGGGAGGGGAATGCAGCGAGTGCTGAATATGGGTGGGGGAGGAAGGTATTGGGAAGATGGGCTGTAAAGGAGAGGTTTGTCAGGGATAGATTGTGTGAGGGAGCATAGCCTCGATTTTTACTTAGTTGGACAGGTTTTCTCAAGCACAGCAAATGTCTATACACACACACACACACACATGAATTATCTATATACTACTAAAAATGTCATCTTGCGTGCTTGCTTGCTTGTCTGTTATGTAATACAGCCAAAAGGGCACATTATAGGTAAATACTTTGAAAGTAAGTTGCCTCTGATATGGGAAAACAAATAGAATAAAATAAATTTCGTGTAAATCAGACCCCGCGTTATCGAGATTCGTGTATTTTGTATCTTTGTAAATGCCAAACAAAACTGGTGTATAAGTAAGTGAATATGACCCAATGGGTCACGGGTGGTCTAGTATATATATACGCACACACACACACACATATATGAATTAATCTTCCTTGCAGGTTTTGGTTAGCTCGAGCTGTTGAAAGTTATCTTAGGGGTAACACTTCCTACTGTGATCAGATTTTTCTTATGCGGCGGGATTTGCTTCAGGTAATTTATTTTCTTTCTCTTTTCTTTCTTTCTTTATTTCACTTCATTTAGAATTGAACTTTTGATGTTAATTATTTAGTTGTGGTTGGAGAGTGATTAGAGCAATACCCTTGAACTCTGGAGTCCTCCCAAATTGTTGCAGCCAATGCAAATGATGGTCAGCTTGAACTTTCCGATGTTAATGCCTAAAGGCAGAGGAGGTTTAATAGGTTTGCAATTCTGGGTGGGGGGAAAAAGTTTGTGGTTAATATGGGTAGATTTCAGCAGAGATGTATGCATTTTGTTAGTTCAATTACCTGAAGTCTGCAGTCCTTGACTGTTTATGGATTTTGTTATACAAGTACATGTAGCATATTTAAACATGTATTTCTTAAGATCCTGTTACATTATTGTGCTCACACAGATTTTACTATTTATTATTAAGATACTTATGAACTCCATTTTTGTATTTCAAACATCTAATGGATAGTGACTACTTCTATTAATATTTTGTATCTTATGAAATCTCTATGTAGTTTGGTCAATCCACTATATCAGGTTTTCATTCATTATCAAGTTCAAGAACAAGGCACATAACTCTGAATTTTGCTTGACTAATTGCAAAAGAATAGGCTCCAACTTTACTTCACTGTCGAGTGGTTAGCAATATGAAAAAAAGAATTGCACCAGCAATAAATTCTCTCCTCCATATGTAAGCATATGAAATTAAATCTAAAACAGTCAAAAGAAAATCTTTCTCTCCCTCTAGATGTATATATAATATCCTACCATTCTACTAATCACTTTAACTGATGAATATATTTACTTTTTCTTTAGCACGTTGCTGGTAATATTGTGAAACATGATATAGCCAACAAAGAGATTCTTCAGAGTAGTTTTGATCTCTTGGGTGAACTTATAAAATTCAACATTGATGGATTCAAGGACTTCGATACTATCCTCAATACAGAAAGTAAAGTGAGTTGAAGTACAATGTTTTTATTTCTTTATTATTATTATTGCATATTTTCACATCACAACTGAACACTACTCCATATATAATTGCGTAAGTTCATACCTTAAATTTTCAGAATACTGCTTTATTATGTATATACATATGTGACTTATCTTTTTTCTTTCTTTTTTTTTATTAAGTTTAATAAATTCATCTCAACAGTCAACAGAAATCTAGTGGATTCTAACATGTTTATTCGAAGTTTAATTCTGTCTCTTGAACATTTCTCAGATGACGAACAATATGATGGTAAGATCAGTTGTTGTTTGTATGTGAAGCATGTGAACATTTTTATTTCAATGGTAGTAAGAATAAGTGGAAAGCTCTTAAGATGAAACCATAAGAAATATCCTAGCTCATAATTATATTGATTAATGAAAACTTTCCAGAGAAATTATTTAAAACTAAAGTCAGATTGCTACATTAATGAAAGTTGAGCTTATTAGTTATTGACTCTCTGCTCTATTTAAATAGATTTGTGTTGGTTGAAATCTCAGAGATAAATATGTCTGCAATACAAATGTATCCTTTAGCTTTATGCCAAATAGGATCATTTGCATAATGTAAGGCACAATATATTACTATAACAGTTTTTATTTCTGTCCTTGTGATCAGCTATACAGTACCTTAACTTCATTTTTTTTTTTATTGATGTATGTTCATGCATTAGAGAAAATGTGGAAATCAAAATAAACCATATGTTGATTATTTATGCAATTTTATCTTTCAGCTATCCGAAAGCATAACCGTTTATTAGTGTATATAGCAGATTTTAAACAACAACTTGACTATTTGCGGAAATTAATCAACATAATTAGTGTTCAAAATCTCACTCAGGTATTGATGATGCTAATATTTTTGCAATTTGATGAAGCCTTTGTCTTGTGGCCACTGCAATATTTTAAATGTAATATATCTTGTGGCATATCTGAAAAATATTTTAAAAAAACTATATTTGTGTATACGATGATGATTAACACTCAAATTCATAACCAGTAGCCATTTCATTGCTCATTTTCTTATAACAAGTCACTTCGATTTAAAACTAATAAAATTTGAAATGAAAAGATATTTACAAAAACCCAGCTTACTCAATACATTTAACTTTCACATTTTAAATCAAGATAAGACAAACTGATTTGAAATTGTTTCATATCCTTGTCTCCTAAAATGCTAAGTGTGTGTAGCATCTGCATGAATGCTTTATCTACATAAAATCTAGGTTATCAGTTATTTGTTGGAAAGAAATCATTTTCTTTTTTCTCTTAATTGTATTTAGGACTTTTTTTTTGTAACTTTTATAATTATTTTTATATCTATATCTGTTTATTAGGAAAATGTAAGCTGTTTAAATACAACACTGGTATTCCTAATGTTTGCCAATCAAAAGAAAACTTTACCAAAGTATCTTCATGCTCTACAGGATGACACAGATGACCTTTTGGATGTTAATATATCTGGTTCAATCATGGGTAATTTCAGGTAATACATAAAAGCTCTTAATCAGTATTATGATTTTGTTTTTCTCCTAATCTCCTCGTGTCAGTTTTTCCATGTTAGCATTGGTCTGACATATTTCAAAATTTAATTTATATGTACCACAGGAACAGCTATTTTGCAGCTTGATGTTCTTTTTTATATTAAACATTTTATGAAATGTATATTTACTAGAGTAAGATATTTAGTATTTTAGGCAGATAGCTTCTACATAAGTTATTCAACCAGTTTATACATTGATATATGTTATAAAAGAAATGATTGAAGTCCAAATCCCTAATATACATCTCCAACATTGCCAGAATTATCAGTTTTGGAAAGCTTATTGATAATGATTAGAACACAGCTTAATTTTAAAGCCTTGAAGATGTCTTAGTAGTATAGTTTCATCATCATCTTCATCATTGTTTTAATGTACACATTTCCATGCTTGTCGGAGTCAAACAGATATTGTTATGGCAAATTTTCTATGGCTGGTTGCCCCTTTGTGTCACTAACCCTTCTGTTATTTCCAAGCAAGATGATATTTTTCCCTGGCCAAACATGGCTTCATGGAGGATTGGAAACATTGCCATTTGTGTGACAGTGATGCTCATTTAAAATTATCATACAATGTCAAGACAGACACACGTCACTACTCACAAGGCTTTGGTTGACCCTGGGCTGTGATAGACATTTGCTCAAGGTTCCACACAGTGTGACTGAACTCCAGATCATGTGGTTGGAAAATAAACTTAACCACAGCCATCCCTGTGCCTTTACATTGTACAATTAGCAAACTACTTGGTAGCTTACATTACTAAATTTAAAATTGATTACAATAGAATTATTTGTTCAGTCTTCTAGACTCTGTGGTATGTTTTGTTTGAATTCATTCCCATTTTCAATTGGCTCTAGTATTATTTGGTCACCACTTTTTTTGTTTTCCTTTTCACACACTTAAACCCTTTGATATTAAACTGCTAGAAATTTTATTTTTTTAAAAACTGGACTAATATATGTAGAGTTAAAATAAACAGCAATGAAAAAGTCTTATTAGCTAGAAACTTGGGAACGAAGGGTTCCGAGAAGCTTCTGTAAATTTTCACTTTATAGAAATTGTAGAAAACAATAGCTTCTGAAATGTTGGCAATATATGGAAAATATTTAGCTTGGTCATTACTACCATTTTCAATATGAAGTCACATCATAAATAATAACAATTAAAATGTTTCTGATTATTAGATCTTCTATCTTCTTTTGCTCATTTTTTTTTTCTTCTGTTATATCTGATCAAAAGCATTACTTCAGTCTAGAGTTTGCTATCATTATTGTATATACTCAGTCACAGTGATAGATACATCTCACTCCTTTAGTATATTATTTTTTGCCTGTGATCTTTAACTTGTACATATGTTGCATTTTGTTCTTTGTGAATGCTATTTGAAATTTTGTGTTTAATTATTAAACATGTTTACTTAAAATGTTTTAATCATTGCTAATACAGTCTAGCTAAGTCCCATCACCATATCATAGCAATTGGTCATCTACGTCTAGAGCAAACACACGAAATGGTGCTTTCAATTCATCACTCTTTATTAACAATATATGCAGCATTTAATGGACATTAAGCTTAAACCCAACAAATAGAAAATTGTACATTGTGTGCATACACAGCCATACATATAGGTACAAGTGTGGCTGTGTAGTTAAGAAGCTCAATTCCCAACCATGTGGTCTTGGGTTCAGTCCCACTATGCAGCACCTTGGGGAAGTATCTTCTACTATAGTGCCAGGCCAACCTAAGCCTTGTGAGGTGATTTGGTAGAAGGAAACTGAAAAAAGCCTATCATGTGTGTGTATGTTTATACCCTTGTCTAGACATCATGTGATGCTTGTAAACAAGCATCTCTAATACAAGCAATGTTGTTTGTTCCCAGTCTTAAATGACAAAATACAGTTGGCCATAGAAAATATTACCTTGCTTGGTAACGGGTGACAGGAAGGGCATCCAGCTGTAGAAAAATTTGCTTCAACAAATTTCATCTGACCCATTAAAACATGGAAAGTAGAATGTTAAATAATGGTGATGATGGATTCATGACCATCTGTTAGAATGATTGTAAATTGTAAGTTGCAAATTGATTGTAATGAACTTTATTAAAAATACATAATAAATATGGTTTTATGAGTCCAGAGTTTTGGAGTAAACGAGTTAGTCATCACTACCAGTATGTTGCCCTGCATCATCATCATTATTTAACATCTGTTTTCCATGCTGGCATGGGTTGGACAGTTTGACCGGAGCTGGCAAGCTGGAGAGCTGCACCAAGTTCCAGTCTGATTTGGCTTGGTTTCTACAGCTAGATGCCCTTCCAAATGCCAACCACTTTAGTGTGTGCTGGGTGCTTTTAACATGCCACTGGTATGAGCACTTTTACATGGCACTGGCTTATCCATTTCTATTCATGAATCTTATATACCACCCAGCTAAAGCTTGGAACTTTTGAGTAATATGTTTACTTCATCCTCTGAATAACTGTAATGTGTTTGTCCTAATATAAACCATATAATTGTCAAGTCCCATTCTTGTATGTATATATATCTTTCTCCAGTTTCTTAAAAGAGAATAGTTTTGTGCATTTTTATTTTTGGCATTTTCTCAAGTTTTTTTCTTTTGTTTCTGCCAGTCCTTCACTAATTTTCCAACCAAAATTCTCTTGTAACTCTGATTTCCATACTCCTCAGCATATTGAATAACATGCAACTTAAAACTAGTTTCTTAACTCAATATTTTAGGATTTAGTATTTTGTCAATTTTTCTATCACAAATAAAATTAATTTTTTTATTAAAATCTGTGCATATACAGACAAGAAGTTCAGAAACGTGTGCTAAATCTCTCATATCTAGTGTTCCAGGCACATGTTTTTGTAGTAGTCGAATTCTGTTTAAGTGGTCGTTTGTTTTTCGCGCATGTTGTTTATCCACTAATATTTGCTTGCTGATAAAGGTGGCAAGCTGGTAGAATCGTTGGCATGCTGGGTAAAATGCTGAGCAACATTTCATTTGCATGCGCATTCTGAGTTCAAATTCCGAGGTCAACTTTGCCTTTCATCCATTTGGGGTCGATAAAATAAGTACCAGTTGATCACTGGGGGTCAATGTAACCTACTTAGCCCCTTCCCCGAAACTGCTGGCCTTGTGCCAAAATTTGAAACTAATATTTATTTACTGATATTCAGTGACATGAACAACCTGCCCTACATACTCAACCATTTGCTTGTGTGTATGTGTCCCCTATGAATTTCAAGCTCAGAGCAAGCAAAAAAAAAAATTTATTTACAAATATATATGGTACTTAGTTGCTTAGTGTTTATTTTTACCTACCTACAAAGCTTTTTAACACATTGAGAGAACCTCTGTGTGGTCACTCGACCTACTAGAAATAGGAGCTAAATTCCCCTGAAACTACACCTTACTATCAGTGGTTCTCAACCGAGGTCCCTTTAAGATTTTGCTGTTAAAATTTATGTGCAATAAATTGGTTGTACTTCTACAATACACAATATTTGAACAATTTTTTTTTTTTTTACACAATTCCTAATATTTAATTATAAAAATATAATAGCCATTCAATGTTTATAAAATCCTGTGAGGATCCACCAGAGTAAAAAGAAGAATCAAAGGGGTCCACAAACAAAAAAAATGGTTAAGAACCACTGCATTAAATAATGGTTTCTGATTTAGGCACAAGGCCAGCCATTTCGGGGGAGGGGTTTAGTCGATTACATCGACCCCAGTTTTAAACTGATACTTATTTTATCGACCCCGGAAGGATGAAAGGCAATGTCGACCCCGGCGGAATTTGAGTAATAATAATAATAATAATTCTTTCTATTATAGGCACAAGCCCTGATATTTTGAGGCGAGGATGTAGGTGGGGACTAGTTGATTGCTTTGACTACAGTGTTACTCATTTCAATGGTACTCATTTCAATGGTACTCATTTCAGTGGTACTCATTTCAGTGGTACTCATTTCAATTAAAATTTCCACAATATGAATACAGTTAATTCCTTAGAATCAATAAAATAACAGAACGAGGAAAGAAAAAAAAAATAGAGAAAAAGGGGCGGGGCAAAGTAGCGGAGGACAGGAGGAGGATGCGATGGGTCTCATGTCCCAGAACAAGAGGGGTACTCAGCCGCGCCCCGTGATAATGACCGCGTTTGGTGTTGCCGCGGAGAATGGCCAGCGACACCCGCTGCAGTAGCCACTCCACACTCGCGGGGCTCATTTCTCCGACGGGTCGCTGCTCTTACTATTTTGCGGAGGAAGTTTTCAACGACCTTGAAAGCACAACATGTAAAGTCAACCTCGGTGGCATTTGAACTCAGAACGTGAAGACGGACGAAAGGTCGCAAAGCATTTCTTCCGGCGTGCTAACGATTCTACCAACTCAATGAATTTATCTTTCTGGAAGTTGCAGTTGTTTGTTTTTTTTGTTTGGTTTTTTGTGTGTGTAGTTTTCGTTATTTTTTGTTATTTTCATATTTCTCTGCATATTTTATCTCTCCGTGTTTTTTTTTTGTTTCGTTTTGTTTCTTTGTTTTTCTCCTCTCTTATCGCTTCTCATAGAAAAAAAAGTGTCAAGAGGATTATGAATAAGACAGAATCCTTGCAACATATATTTCT
>JAOPUL010000001.1:130477897-130491517 GCA_027564515.1 Octopus rubescens | reverse complement strand
AAAAAGTAATGAGAACAATAGATTTCAAATCAAGATCTTTTGTCATGTGTGTTAACATTGTGGTTTTGGGAATTCCTTGCTCGGAAGACCTTTTTCATAGTGACTTCTTGGGTGATTGTAGCACAGATGCCTCCACCTCTGCACATGTGTCCCTTCGCATTGAGGTCTTGTCAGCCATCTGAAATAGAAAATTATATTATTGTTATATATTATAATTAATCCTTTCTATACTGAGCACAAGGCCTGAAATTTTGGGGGCTGGGGATAGTCAATTCAATCGACCCCAATACTCAACTGGTACTTATTTTATCAACCCCGTAAGGATGAAAGGCAAAGTCGACTCCAGGCGGTAATTGAACTCAGAACGGTTATATATTATAATTAATGATATTATATATTATATTATTAAAACAAAAAAATAATGAAAGTTAAAAGAATATGTAGGGGTGACAAGACTTTCGGACCACCCTGTACAATAGTTCAAAATGAACATTTATTTACGACTATTCAACCATTTTTAGTGTTTTGTCCTCAGGCTTGACACCTCTTTTTACTTGCGATTTTTGGTGTGCTTAGCTGAAATGTCTGTGTAGTTCCGACTTTGATCAGAGATGACAAGTGTTGATCAGTCAGCATTGTTCTCTGAGAGGTTTTTGTTGATTTCATGAAGGAAAATAACTGTTCACACACATAGGTAGAACCAAACAGTGCCATAATCTTTGTAGCAAACATTCTGAAGTTTTTCAATCTTTCAGGAAGGTATGAAAAGAAATCAGGTATCCCCACTTCATGATACTTTGCTCTGAGTGTAGAATCTAACTGCATTTCTAATAGTTCCATCTGCAGGCTTTCTTCTGCCTTGGCAACATCAAAAGTGAATGGTGCTAAGAATAATACAAAATGGTGTTCAAAAGATGAGAAAGCGTGAAACATTTCCTGAAATTTCTTTGACAACAATTCCAGATTACTCTCATACTTAGCAAAGCTATGTACAGACTCAGTGTTGGCAGTGTTTTTCAGCTCTTTGCATGTAGGAAAATGAATTAAATTTTCATTTAAAAACTGTGACTTCCATAAGCTTAGTTTTGTAATGAAGCATTTGATGTCATCATACAACTGAGTGATGAGTTTGTTTTTACGTTGTAATTTCAAATTGTAATTTTTAATTGTGCAGTAATATCCACAGCAAAAGCCAGATCCTGGACCCAACTTTCATCTTTTATTTCATCTGTGTTTTGACGTTTTATCTCCAAAAAAATTAATTATTTCTTGTCTCAACAAATAAAATCTTTTCAACACTTTGTGACATGATAACCAGTGGACTTCTGTGTAGAATGGAACATCGGTGAACTGATTATCCATATCTTCCAACAACTGGTTGAATTGACTGTGGTTGAGAGCACAGCCTCTCATATAGTTTACTGTCTTTGTGACCAACCTAAGCACATGATCCAATTTTAAAATCTTTGAGCACAAATTTTACTGATGAATAATGTAGTGAAAATGTGAAATGATGAATCTGGATGTGAGTTTTCTATTTTTGTTTGTAACTTGGCAACAGCACCATTATGTCTGCCAACCATGTTTGCAGCACCATTGGCAGATAAGCATGCAAGTTTACTCAAATCAAAACCATAGTCTTGCAGAACCTGCTTGACCTTCTCAAAGATGTCCTGGCTTGTTGTAGTGTCATGCATAGGGATCAGTTCAATCAGTTCTTCATAAATATTAAATTCACTGTCACAGGCCCTGATGAAGACCACAAGCTGTGCTGTTCCAGTGATGTCAACAGTCTCATCAATAGCAATAGAAAAATGTTCAAATCTTGATGATGTGGCCTTCAACTGTTGTTTCAAATCACCTGACATTTCATCAATCTATTCAGTAACAGTGTTCCTGGTTAAGGAAATATCTTTGAATAAGTGTGATTTACCTGGATACACAATTTCAGTCATTTTTACAAGGCATTGCTTTATGAAATCTCCTTCACTGTAAGATTTCCCACTCATGATGATCATTCGGCTGAGTTCATAGCTTGCAGTAACAGAAGTGACGTTCCCTTTCTGAATTTTCATAAACCAGGTCTGTTGCTGTGTCAAGTTAGCCTTCAATTCCTTGAGTCTTGAAACACGCATTGGGCCTTCGTATTTATCGCTAGATCAATGGTTTGTTTCATAATGTCTTTTCAAGTTGTACTCCTTTCCCATGGCGATGCTGTTGTTGTAAATTAAACAGTTTATCTTTCCATTCACCGTTGTACAAAAATACTGTAATTCCCACTTTTCTTGAAACACTCGCCTTTCTTCATTCAATTTCCTTTTTGTCTTAACTGGAGGAGCACTAGCCATTTTTAAGATGATGTGGAATCTGAAAAATAAAATCGCCTGTTAAAACACTGAAACGAAATTTAGACCTAAATATGCTTAAAGCATAAATTCTGAGCTTTAGGGGCCTAATAATGTCTGTTTCTCTTGTAAAATAATGATTTTGCAGTGAGCAATGGGACTTTTTCGAACCAGCCCGTGTTAAGCGTTCTGGTATACAGCGTTCATCCTTTTGAAATATAGAATACATTTCAGGAATATGCTGGACCAATTTAAACATCATTTTGTTCACTCTCTGTTAACCCTCAGAATAGTGTTTTTAATAACCTATAAACTGTGTTCATCATATTATAATGAAATGATTCCACTCACTTGATAATAAGGAACACTTGTACGAGAGAACGAAGGTGATATTGGTTCATGTGCAATTAGACAATGTCAAACATGCATCATTGCCACACATTACGCCATCCATCCCCTCTAGTAGTCTATGATGCCATTGAGTAGTGTGTGAGCCTTAGACAACCAATTGGATCCCAGGGGCGCAGGTATGCTTCACTTCTAACAATGGACATGACATTACCTGTCATTGCATCGCTTAGGAATCACTTAACTTGCTTGCCTCACAGATGCATTCGCATTTCTTTTGTGATTTTGAAATCGATGAACAGGTGATAGACATGCCATTTGTTCTGTAAATGATGCACGTTTATCCAGTTTAAATTATAAAAACTGCAATTTTGGTCATTAAATGACCAAATTACAGTATCCTTTGTGCGGGCCGCAGGTTTGCTTTTAAAGGGCCACATGCGGCCTGAAGGCCACAAGTTTGAGATGCCTGCATAGTAGATCTAACATGCTGCTATTTCAGAAAATATTGATTAAGGAATATTTCAATATTATTCATGGTGCAGGTATGGCTGTTTAGTTGAGAAGCTTACTTTCCACTGTGTGACACCTTGGACTAGTGTCTTCCTTCTTATTAAATTATAGAATCGACTATCCCAAAATGTCTGGCCTTCTGTCTATAGTAGAAAGGTTTATTATTAAATTAGATGTGTCTAAAAATATGGTATAGCACCTTTCCTTTTCATCCTGTATCATCTCATCTGAGAGATCTAGCATTCTTAGGTCTAACTTCATCGTTTATCTCCTGTTTTCCTCAGTCAGTCTATGATGGGTTTTCACCCAGTTCATTCACATACAAGGACCGGCAGTCATCAGATGCTTTTTAATATCTATTGTTTTATCTTTCATGTTGCTTCTTTACTGCTCAATGCTCTCGTCTCAGTATCATGCAGCATCACTTTCCTTACACATGTTAATTACAGATTGTTCTTTGTATAGGGAAACACTTTGTTACTGAGAAATGTAAGAACTTCTTTCACCACCTTCTTTGAGTTACTGTACTTTCTGTACACCCACCTTATGCACTAGTTAGGTCACCAATAAAAAGTTATCAACTGCATCTAGCATACCATCTAAGCAGTTCATAAATTTCATTTACACGTGATACATTTAAAGTATTCTTTCCAGCTGCAAGTTCCTAATTAAAAATCATGTATATATAAACTTTTACATCTTGTTGAAATATTGATTGCATTTGTTTTTCTCTTAATTTAAAAAAAAATTAAATCAATAATGTTTATAAGTTATGGATCAGTTTTTGGCATAGTAGATCTAACATGCTGCTATTTCAGAAAATATTGATTAAGGAATATTTCAATATTATTCATGGTGCAGGTATGGCTGTTTAGTTGAGAAGCTTACTTCCCACTGTGTGGCACCTTGGGCTAGTGTCTTGTACAATAGCCCTGCGCCAACCAAAGCCATGTAACTGGATTTGGTAGATGCAAACTGAAAGAAGCCTGTGGTGTGTGTGTGTCTTTGTCTTTGTCTCCCACCACTATTTAACAACCGGTGTTGGTTTGTCTACATCCCTATAACTTAACAGTTTGGCAAAAAGAAACCAATAGAATAAGTACTGAGATTGATTTGTTCGACTAAACCCTTCAAGGTGCTACCCCCAGCATGACTGCAGTTCAATGACTAAAACAAATAAAGAATAAAAGATATGTAACAAAAATAAACAGATTTTTAAAACATAGTAATAGTAAAATATTTTTTACTGAGCTTATATTAATATCAAATATTTATCTTGACTCTTCAGCAGTTTTGTATTTTATGGAGAAAATTACCTTAGTTTAAAACTGATCTATTTATAATTTATTTGAATATGTTTACTCCTTTTAAATATGACTTTGTTTCTAATTTAATTTATCTGCTTAATTGAAGGGAGTTATTGCTATTCTGGCAAGATCATTATTTGCATAAAGATAAAGACTGTAGTGCACTTGAAAAGGTAAGCTTATTTCAGTTTTTAATTTTTATCCATTTTCTATATGCTGCCCTTCTTAAATTTGTTGTGCTCTGCAATGTGTGTTAAATGAAGATCACAAGTTGTTTGTTGTTTCAAAATCAACTAGTTGCTAGAAATGGTAGGTTACTGGATTAAATGCCTTGCAGTATTTTGTCTCATTCCTCTTCATTAAGAGTTCAGGTTGCATCATATTTGATTTTTCTTGTTCTGCCCAACCCTCTCTTTCCAGTTGATAATACCAGTACTAATTTAACATTGATTCAATGGTCTGTCTCAGTTGAGCAGAAACTTTGTGTATGTAACCAGAAGGAATCAAAATTATTGATGTTTAAAGGGCAGTGTTGTAGCTATGAAAGTAACTCTTTCACTAATTGGTGGTGTCTTTCTAAGATCCAAATCAGGGAAGAGCCAACTGTAATCTATCTAGCCTCTCAATAAAATAAATGCCTGTCATATCTTGGGTTTATTCAGTCAACTCTGCCCTTCCATTGCAAATTTCTTGCTTTGTGTTAATCAATATTATTGAGTTTAATATAAAATCATAAGCATTTTTAAAAAAATCCTAGACAAGTAGCAGTTTCTTTTTAAAATGCATTGTCCATGTCCAATTAGTTTTTCCATGAGTATTCTTTATTCATTTGTGTGTTTAAACCTGTTGTGCATATACAAAATTTGCTGTAAATATGTATAACATTTCCATATAAATTAACACTAATTTATTGGTAATCAGCAGTAGCATTGTTTTCGACCAACTTTTTGAGTTTTGTGAAATATATGTGAAGACTGGATAAGATGTGTTGTTTAAATATTTATTACACAAACTTCACATTTTTTTCCTCTTATAATACACCTCAACCTAAAACATACAAACATTTTTGTATTTTTGCTGTTGCCTTTTATACTTGCATATTATTTCAGTCAACATATATATCTTAAAAAAAAAAATTAAAGCATTATTTCTCTATAAATATGTCTACTTTAAATTTTGACACAGTCTAATGTATTTTGTGTTCCATGTAAAACTCTGTTTAATGAAGGAAAATATGAAGTTGAATCTAGAATTTGTAAAAGTAACATCTTTTTTAAATGGTATAATACCTTAAGGTTTACTGGGCTATATAATGTTGATAACTGAAAAGTTTGAATTAGATTAATTTGATGGTAGTATGCCACATCCAGAACAGCTTGCAACTTGACAACTGACTTCTTAAGAAAAAGATTTTTAGTTGGGAATAGTTGCACATAGGTGTTGTCTGCAGTTGTGAACTTGAGGTCGTACATTAAATTTTGCAAGCTCCATAAAGTAAGTCCTTCTATTAATGAAACATTCTAGCAATGTGAGAAAGCAATATTTATAAAGTTTTTCTGTTTTGCATTTTTTCCAGAGCTCCAGAATATATTTTGACTATTGGAAGCGCACTGTAAAGACTCTTGTGGAAGAAGATCGAAATTTAGATACCTCTATTCTCCATTATATTCCGCCAATTTCCTCACACTTGTACCTTCCAAGCCCTTCTACTCACAGAAGAAAGAGAGATTCAAGGGACAGTCTGACTAAATTAAAAACTATCAACTGAATTGACTAGAGATCAGCCAAATGTGAAACAAACCATCAGCACTAAATACTTGTTTTGCTACCATTTTACAATTATTTTTTTTTTTCAAAATTGGAAACAGATGCTGATATTAGTTTCACATCCACTTAAGGGGGGGAAAAATCAAACCTGCTAAATGCTCTGAATAAGCATAGAATGTTGGAGATAGAAGAAAAAAAAAAATAATTATATATATATGATTATTTTTATAATTATAATAATAATTATAATCTGTAAACTATGTAAATGAAGTTAAGTTAAAGAGATCTACAAGCATATACATAAATATATATACTATTTTCTTCATTTACTTTATTCTTTTAATTTTTTTGTAAAAAATTGGAAAAAATACCCATTTTCTAAAATGAAGTTTAAACTGAAGTAAAACACTAGTGCAAAGCTGTGTGATAAAGCAAGCAGGGAAGAATAAGAAAAAACTCTCAATATCAAAAGTTATGCTTTTTTTATACATATATATATTATAAATTTTGATTTTAGTTTCCATTGCTGTATTTTTATTTTATATTTATTTGTTTGTTTTATATATTTTCTTGTTCTTGATATCATTTTATTAATTTAAGGAATATATCTTTGAATTTGTCAAAGTGAGAAAGTGGAATTAAGGTTTACCTAGTCATTAAGGCATTTTTTTATTTATTTATTGCTGTTTATACACACACACACACACCTACACACACCCACTTCTCTCCTCCCGTTTATCCATTTATAATCAAAGTAAAAACAGTCTTCTCTAGCACAAATTGCTTATAAATTGAATTAGAAAAGAAATTTTAAAACTTTCATCTAGAAATGTTTTATTTACTTTGCTGTATAGTTTATAATTATTTTAAACTTTTGTTCCTAATGATATTGAAACAAGATATATTTCTCTTACTATCACCATATGTATATACATGCCTCATTCTCTCTTTCTCCACAAATACATATAAAAATATTCAAATAATCTGCAATTCTAACAGTCAGTTTGAATATACATATTGTTACATATCTTTTGAATTTCTTTATTCTTGGGTACATTTTGATTTGGTTAAAGTCTTCCCCTTCCCCAAGACCTTTCTCTTGATTAAACTTCATAAGTGTAAATCATTTTTTAAAGTTTATTTCAATGAACATTTTGAAGATTCATATTCAAAAAAGATTTTTTTTTTCCACCATAACTTTGCAACAAGGATTTTACTACAAAATAAAAATGAATTTCGCACACCAGTGTATAAAGATTTTTCTTAACTGTTTCTTTTTTTTTCTTTCCACCTTTTTCTTTTTCTTTCCACCTTTTTTTTTTTTTATTACTATCACCCTTACCTTTTTAGAAATAAGGTGACGTCTTTTTAGAATAAAGTTTTAAAATGTAACTGTCGAGACTTTATAACAGTGATAGCTGTTGCAATCTTAGAAGTGATAGCTGTTGCAATCTTAGGATAAATATGCAAAAATAACACCTTA
The DNA here is from genome assembly GCA_027564515.1 of Octopus rubescens. Classification (NCBI taxonomy): domain Eukaryota; kingdom Metazoa; phylum Mollusca; class Cephalopoda; order Octopoda; family Octopodidae; genus Octopus; species Octopus rubescens. The sequence goes on along the minus strand of JAOPUL010000001.1, from coordinate 130,483,754 downwards.
AGTAAGCTTAAAAATTAATATAAGCTGAAGTTAAAGCTCCTTGACATATCAACACTATCATACTTCATTCATACAAACAACAGTTTGATAGGCACCCAGCAAAATTTCTTAAAACATGAATTTAAGTGGTCCTAGTTCACAAATTTTTGGAGAGCAGTCAATTTGATTTGTACTTATTTCAACTCCCAAAATATGAAAAGCAAGTTGACTTTGGAAGGATTTGAATTCAAGATATAAAGATTTAAGTTAAAAAGAGCAAGTTATTTTTATCCAACACACTGCCATCCAGTGCACTCTTAGCACACCAATAATATGATTGTTCAAGCTTTTGACCAACATTAGTCTATTTGACTTACTGTTCTGGGTATTTAGTACTTTTTTGTACTTTCTTTTAAATGTAGACATGAAAGGTCTATAAAAACCTTGTAAAGAACATACCAGATCACAAGCTCCATTCAAAATTAAATATGTGAAAGCTCAATGCATATAACAGCATGTTTTTGCTATGAATTCAAAATGTTTAAATATGAAAATAAGTGTACTATAAATAATTTTACCAAATAGCTGAAATATTTTCTTAAAAATATGAAAGCAATACATAGTTGTGCCTAGTCAAAGAGAAATCTTTTCAAGTGAGTCAGCAGAAACAGTAAATGACTAAACCATAGTTTCGTCCTTATAGGATCACTAGGTAGCTCTGATCTTTAATGCTTATTAAGATACCACTAATATACTGTTTAGTTTTGTAAAGCAGAATGAGCAGTTGATTGAACTTTCTCATGTCTCAAATCTTTATTTAGATGTCTTTTAATTTGAAGGAAGCAGATTGTCTATAGGTTATTTAAAAACTATCCTAAACTGGAGTAAATGAGTAACTAGGTCAAGTAAATGCAGCTTATTTAGTCAAAATTCGTTAAGGTAAATGGCTGAAAGAAAAATGAGCAGCAAAAAAAAGGTTCTTGAACTGTAGAGTTGGCATTCTAGGGTCAAAAGAATTAGCTATTAGTATGGAAGTGATGGAGTGGTATATAGTCAGTAGAAGAATCACAAAGGACAACTTGTCAATAAGCCAAAGGTTCTAGGATGTTCACAAATGAAATGTTTACCCATCTGGTAGATGACATTTTTCAATTGAAAAGGAACAATGTTGAATGTTTCAATAGAATGGATGTGCTGGCTCAGTCTAAATAGTTAACACTAACACATGTACATTTTAAGGCTCTTAAAGGAACCTAAGAATTTGTTGTTTTGACTATATAATTACAATGAAAGGAAAGTTATTATAAGCATGGTGTTATCAAGAAAACAAACCTACTATAAATAAAACATCAGATTGCCTGCTATGTGTATGTCTGTATATTGGTACTGTGAAATGGAACTTGGTTCTTGACTTGTGGATTACTTTTATAATTTCTATTTGAAGACACACATTTAAAAGGAAATTTGGGGGTACCATGTGGAAAGACTTGTGGAGATTTGTAAAGGAGTGAGATTAGAAACTGATTTGGTTATTAATTTAAAGAATTATCTCTACCACAAGTTTCATTCAGATTGATAGTGAGGTTTGGAGGGAGCTCTATTAACAGATGCTACAATGGAACAGCTTGAAAGTAAGCTGTTTAGTGACGAATGGAACAATTTCGCCAGGAGTCTCGTGCCACAGTTACAGCATAGTTATTCCCCTTGACTTCAAAATTTTTCATGAGTAAAATATCTGCACGAGTGACAGAATATAAGATCTTCAGAAGATATGATTTTGTATTACTCGTTTGTGTCCATTATTTTGGAAATATTAAGTGATGTCGTAATCATAAGCTTACCTTCCTTCAGGATATGACCCAATTGCCTGTTTGTGTATCTATCTCGGACTAAGTGGCTTCAGAGAAAGTGAAGTTGAATTTTCTTTTTACATCATGGAAATAGCACAACTTTTCAGAGAAATGGTCAGAAAACTATCAAGCCCTAGATTTAACACCAATTGCTACTTTGTAATCAAATGTTCTAGTTTAGACACTGTTCACTTGTCTACTTAGAGGACAGTATCTTCATCAACTGTTCGAATAGGAATTGTTTAAAATACTGTGTATATATTTCTTTCCTGTATTCATACTTCAATTCATTGAATCGATCTTCAAATTGAGATCTTTAAATTTGTTCATGATAACTTTATTTTCTAGTTTTATAAACTGAACCAAATAATACATTATAACCAAAATATAATGCAAAGTCTATAACATTTTCGTTGGTGCTCTAAAGACCTTGTAGATGACAGGATGTTATTTTGCTCCATTTCATGAAATGGCTGTCACATATATATAACAAACCAAGTTCAGAGGATTCACTGAAAGAATATTCAATTTAACAGTGAATTACACCTCATAAACTGAGTTTACTATTATAAAGTATTATTTATTTTCTACATAAGCACAAAGCAGCAGAGATGAAGGAAGAAATTATAATAGATGTACAATGACAAATTTTGAAATTCTATTCTATTTTTCTATGTGAAAATGTTAGACATTATAGTGCATTTTGACTAATCCTCATATTTGATGTGTCAGTATATTTCCATCTTCAGCCTCATTTAAAGAAAAAAATTATTATTCAAATGTTTATTGCACTAGAATCTGGATGAGTGACATAGAATTGATTTCCTGAATGTATTAATGCTTTCAAATAATTCCAAAGCCTAAATCATTTCAACCGTACTACATGAACAGATTCTTATGGTACTAGAGTGTGGCTGGCAGAGTCAATAGGCTATTAGACAATCAATAAATGTTTATATCCTGTCACCAGCAGTCTGTTGAGTCTTGGAACTTAACTATCAAATGGGCAAGTCTACATAGCTGAATATATAAAAGTACCATGTGGTAGGAACAACTTGCCACTACAAGCGGTGGAAGAATTGTAAAATTGACAAGTGGCTTATTGTTTGCATTGCTGAATTCAGCTTGTGTGGGCATGAAAAAAATCATTCTAGCACTTTAACTTCAGAAAAGGGTCTTCCAGTCATCTTGAACTGCCTTGCCATTGAATAATACAAGCTCAGGTTCTTACTACGAACTGCATATGATGTTTGAACAGACAATTTCATATTAAACATACATAGGCATCCACCATCAAGTGAACATCTTCCTCAACCATGAAAGACTCCTACTAAATTTACTTGAGTAGAATCTCTGGTTGAGGTGGTTAAATCAAATATGCAATAAATCAATTTTATTTTTCAAAATTGTTTTAAACCCATCTTTACATTTTTCTCTTCAAATTTTATACATATTTTTGCATAGTAATGAAACCAGTGTTTGGTTTGTTTGTTTTTTGTTTTGTTATTTTTATCTACCGAATTCTTATAAACACTAGCTAACAAACTTAAGTGAAAATGTTACTTTTTTTTTTCCTAAACATACTAAAATGAGTAATGAGATTTTCCTATAACATAGCCACTGAGCCTCTAGATTTCTTAGTTAAAACATTTTTTCTGTATTGTAAAAACAAATTCTTGACTTCTTAAATTTCAGACAATTTTATATATATATATATATACACAAGAAAATAAAAATTAATGAATTTTTTTCCACAATCAACATTACAAATATTGCATCATAAAATAAAAAAAATAAATATATTAAAATAATTTTCAATGACAGTACAGATGACATTTGCAAAAAATATTTAAACATTTCAACATCAATTGCAAAGTTAAGTCTTTTCTAAAGATTCTTTTTTATACTAAACATCTCCAAAGGAGGTTTTGTTTTAAATAACTATAGCTTCATAATGTCCAATCCCAAGGTATACATATACGGCCATCTTGCATCACAGAATAGTAATGGGAAACCTGAATGTGTAAATTGTTCATGGACTTTAATATATTTAGGTTATCCTTTTTCTCTAATAGACGAGTACAAAAATTAACCATTTGATAATGGGATATTGTGTCATCTTTTTTTAATGTGGAAAAATTAAATTCCTTCAAGCATTTTGCATGTGCAGTTCTTTCCATTTCGAGTAACCTGAAAAAGAAATTACAATGTTCTGAATTTATAAAAATATGTTTTGTGTGTCACAATGCTGATTATGATATATATTTGCAATAAAACCATTTTTTTTTTTAATCTTTTTCATCATAATTTTATGCTTCTTTTTCCACATCCTGCTGCATGTTATGCTACTAGTAGTACAGAATTGTAATGAAAGTATATAATTTCATTGGATGAGAGACCCTTACCAAACAAATATAGCTGCAGGTATGGCTGTATGGTTGAGTTCACTTTACAACCACTTGGTTTTAGGTTCAGTCCCACTGCAGTGCACCTTGGGCAAGTGTTTCTTACTATGGCCCTGAGCTAACCAAGTGAGTGGATTTAAACTGAAGGAAACTCACAACTCAAAAATAAGTACTTTATAATTGTGTGTGTGTGTTGACATCAGCACTTCTCTGAAAATCGTTGCTAGAAGTAACATTATTGCCCTTGTCAACAAAATCAGCTGGCTCTGCCCTAATGGGGATGGAATAAGAAGCCCCTTACTTGAAAAACAGGTAGGTTAGCAATCAGAAAGACATCTAGCTGTAAAACAATGCCTCAATTATATATTCATCTAACTTATACCAGCATGGAAAAACAAATGAATATAAGGAAAATATTTCTGGTTGCACTGATGTGAATATGTTATAACAGTGACAATAACTGATCAAGCAAACTCTCTAGCACAATGCCTGAGGAAAAGAATGATGGCTGAGATGCCTTGTTTACATCTGCTCAATAAGGACTGACTTGATGGTTAAACAGCAACCACAATCCATAAATAAGTGCTTTAAGCTAAATGGAAAGAACATATCAGAATTTAAAGATATGTAGTCAATCTACTCAAATTTATGCTCCAACATTAAACCCCATAAGAGAGGAGGTTGGTTAAAAAAGAAAAAAAGCCAAACTCACTAAGTTCAATTCAGTTTTCATGTCTATCATCACCTATTGTCATGAATGCTGGGTACTGACTGAAAGAGTACAATCAGCTAAAATGGGCTTCCTCCAGAGGATTTCTGGAATAACATTCTTTGACAGAGTGTGTAGCTCAGACATGAAGGAGTTTCTTCAGGTTGATCTACTTCTCCACATTGAAAGGGGTCACAGCTCAAATACTGCAGACATGTGATTAAAATGTCATGGGAAAGAATTGCAAGTCATATTCTTCAAGCCAACCAGCAGGAGACCTAGGTGTAGACTAAGAACAAGATGATTTGATGATATCCATAGTCTCAGTTGGTCATGCTTGGGAATCCAGCCAGGAAGTCTAATGATGATTGCCTCTGACAAGACTCTATGGAGAAGATGTCTGAGGACTCTACCTTCTCAACCCTCCCAGGAATAGTTGGCAGGAAAGATAGATGGCTTGATAGACAATCTCATCTAATTAAATGCTATAAAAGATTTAACATAATCTATAGGCAAGTTAACAGTGAACCAACATAATTACAACTGATGTGATAAACCATCAAAGACAAAAACCAAAACTACAACAGTATATCACTAATGATAAATAATTTGTTATTTTGATAATGTATGGACTACTTTTCCACTCACAATCCTTCAGGTCATGGGTTTGATTCCCAAACTGAACAATACATTACATCTTTAAGCAGGGTACTTTACTTTATATTGCTCCACTTACTCAGCTGAAGATAAGTTGTGTGTGTGCTGCAGAAGTAAGATGGCTGTTGCACATTAAATGGTGATAATGATGACAGTATAAATGGTCATGACTGTGCAGTGCCTGACTAAATGTGTTACAATATTCATCTCTCTCTCTCTCTCTCTCTCTCTCTCTCTCTCTCTCTCTCTCTCTCTCT
>JAOPUL010000001.1:130451788-130465680 GCA_027564515.1 Octopus rubescens | reverse complement strand
CAAGGTGCCACGCAGTGGGACTGAACCTGGAACCATGGGGTTGGGAAGCAAGCTTCTTACCACACAGCCATGCCTGCACCTATAATATGTTTGCCTAACCCTTGCTACCATGGGTTGGATCAATATATTCTGTGAAACAAAACAAAATGAAATGTATCATGGATCAACTGAGTTTAGGTGGTTTAGCACAATGGTTCTTAACCATTTTTTGTTTTGTAGTACCCCTTTTTAAGTAGTTGTTATGTCTAGCGACCACCTAAGTGGTGAGTGAGGTACCACGACTAACTAACTTAATTTTACCTGTAGTAGTAATTATATTATACATGATAAAACTAGTAATGGTTATTAAAATAAAATGAGAAATAGGTAGTGTGCTACTATTTCTAGCAGGTCGAGCAAATGTGTAGATTCTACACAGTTACTCGACCTGCTAGAAATAGCAGCCCACTACTTACCTCTCATTTAATTTTAATAGCCATTACTAGTTTTATCCTGTATAATATAATTACTACTATAGGTAAAATTTACCTCACTGACCCCCTCACTAAAGCCTAACAATCTCTTTGACATGCCCAGCAACCCCTTGGGGACAGTACTGCCCACGTTGAGAACCTCTGATTTAGCAGAAACCCACTGATAGCAATGTGAGAATGTAGTCAAGATAAAAAACGTTTTCTTTCACATGAAAAGATAACAAACAGCACTGAACAACTTTACTTACTGTAAACTTATTTGAGGGTTAGGCTTCATGACCATTGATGTACCCAGGGGTTTGTATATAGGAGCATTCGTGTTGATTTTGGTCTGATTTGCAACATGATCAACATAATCCAGAGGTAAGTTGCAAGTCTTTAAAATAGTTTTGACAGTCGTTTTCAAGTCACGGGAGAGCAAAGAAATCTGAATTTGTTTGAAAACTGAAAGAGAAAACTTTAAAATTATAGAATGCCAAGTCAACGTTAAAGACAGTTTGAAAATACAAGGGATGGTTGATGCTTAAATAAATCTGTTTAGCATTGAACTTAATTTTTAAATACTGCAACAGCTGTTTTGCAATCAGCTTCACATACTATTGTTATCTTGATTATAAACACCAGGATTTATTATTTGATTTATCTAAACACCAACCAAGTTTAAAGCTTCTTACACTGAATGAGACTGGTTGTTGATTTTTGAAGGGAATGGTGAATGGAGGGTCAATAGAATGTGGCCATAAGTTAAATTTAAATATTGTTTTATCTGTACTTTGCAACATTATCATTAACATCAACATTATCATTTAACATCCATGTTCCATCCTGGCATAGGTTTGACGATTTGACAGGATCTGATGAATCCCAAGGACTGCACCATACTCCAGTGTCTGCTTTGGTATGATTTGTATGGTTGGATGCCCTTCCTAATGCCAATCTCAGACTATTGCAACTAAACCAAAAATATTTTAAAAAATGAAAAACTACCAAGAAAGCACTACCGAATTAAAATGAAAAAATATTATAAGGATTTAATATTGACTTCCCCCATTTTTCAGATGTAGTCATATAGGTATTATGAAAATATGTTTGGACAATTTTAAGCAATAATAATAATAATAATCAGAATGAAGAAGATTGGAGGTCAGGTCAGGTGTAAGGGCATGCTTCATTCACCATTTGTTGGTATATTCCAAGGTCATCGCGGACGACCCGTTGAGCAGAGCCTCAGTCAGTTCCCATCTGCTGTGACCATTGGCATGTGGTCAACCAACACGAGCCACCAACCCAGCTAGATCCTCAATGAAGAGAACATGGTAAGCAGGGTCTATCTCAGAAAATCAAGTAAAATGGCCAAACAGTCTGAGCTGGCACTCCCGAATCATATGAATAACAGGACACATCCCAGTTTCTGAGTAGAGTCATTGGATGGATATGAAATTCAACCAATGGTAACCCATAATCCTGCGAAGCGTCCTGGTACCAAAGGAGTTCAGATGGATCCTAAGGGCCCCAGACAGTGTCCAAGTCTTGCAACTATAGAGAAAGATAGGGAGGACCAGAGACCTAAAGACCCAAACATTTGTTCTCTTGCACAGATATCGGCAGTGCCAAACACCCTTGTCCATTGAGTTCACAACTGCACCAGCTCGTCCAAGTCCTTTTAGGACTTCAAACTTGCAGCTAATGCCACTATGAATCTCACTACTGAGATAAGTGAAGTGGTCAACAACTTCAACATTCTCACCCACAACAGAGACAGAAGATGTGGAGTCCTCCAAGAAGTCAATGAAGGACTGGATCTTTGTCTTGACCCAAGAGACTCTAAGGCCAAGTGGCTCAGCTTCCTCACTCAGTGAAAGGAGAGTGCTCCTTAAGACATCCAGGGACTCAGCAAGAATAACTGCGTCATCAGCAAAATCTAGATCTGTAGTCTTAGTTTCACCAATGAGTGCACCACAACTCAAATGAGCCACCATTCGGCCAAGTATCCAATCCATGCAGGCATTGAACAGAGCAGGAGCCAAGATACAACCCTGGCGGGCCCCTGATCTAACTGGAAAAAAGGTCAGATATTGAGCCCCCAATCCGAACTGCACTGTCTGTTTCAGTGTACAAGGCTATCATCAGCCCAATCAGCCGAGGAGATATACCTCAGAGCTCCAGAATCCTCCAAAGCACATCCCTGTCCACCAAGTTAAACGCCTTGCACAGGTTGACATAGGCTGCAAACAGCCCCTGCTGAAAGCTCCGCTTGCATTCAATGAGTACACAAAGAGCCAGGATCCTGTCAGTAGTTGACCTCTTTGGCATAAACCCTGATTGCTGTGGATGCTGAAATACAAACAGATGATTTTGCACTCAGTTCAGGATGACCCTAGCAAAGACCTTACCAGGCACTTAGAAGAGTGTAACAGCCCTGTAATTGTTGCAGTCATATAGTCAGCTTTACTTTTCGAGAGTGGGATAATTATGCCCCTCTTCCAGTCTGTGGTATGATGCCACTGATCTACATTGAGTAAATGATCTGCTGCAAGAATAAGACTGGTGCAGGCCCACTTTTATTGATCATCTCCCCTTGGATGTCACAAACACTGGCTGCCTTCCTACTCGTCCGGTGATTAACAGCCATACAAACCTCATCTTCAGATGGCAGATCACAGCTGACTCGCTGGCCAGTCACCAGTGCAGAAAGCATCATGGTTTTCAGATCAGTACTAAGTGGGTCTACCTTATACAACTCCTCAAAGTACGATGCCCAGTGAGCCACCACCTTGGGCTCCTCCATCAGAGTCTAAGACTCCAGAACACAGAGGGAGAGGTTTTAACCCCAGAGCATAATGATTCCTCTGTAGGCAGTATGTGAGTCAGATGTGTGAAGCCAACTCTCGACCTCCTCCCAGATTTTTCAGACTTGCTTTTCCTTGTCGGGCCTCAGTGTTCTAACTACCCCACATCTCAGCCCCCAAAGCAAATCACCAGGAGTTCCACCCAGTCTTGCCCTGCGGCTATGCTCTACCAATGCAAGAGTCTCCCTGGAAAGAAACGCTTCCTGGCCCAATTTTGGAAACCAATACATTTTGAAACAGTTGACAGCAAGGTGTCTCTGTAAGTTTCCCACATTTCTACAGGATCAGACGAGGAGTCAGCCTCAAGTAGCACAGATCCGAGTTGCTGCAAATAAGTCTTGCTTACACTGTTGTCTTGAGCCTGTCAACATCCAGTCTGGGACTGACTACCTTCAGCCTCTTAGACTTCAGTTGCAATCTCAACTCAGCTACAACAACTCTGTGGTCAGTGCCCAAGAAACTAGCACTTCAAAAAACCTTGCAGTTCTGTAGGAGTCTCCAGCAGCCACTGTGGTCGGTTTCCTTTGCCACACAGCCAGTATTGGAATACTAAGTCCAGCGATGCAGCTCAGAATGTTGGGACAAGGAGCCAGCAACAGGAAGTCCATGGCTTTTGGCAAAGTCCAGGAGCATCACACCACTTTCATTCCTAGCACCAGATCCTAAAGGGTCAACGATGTTCTCATGTCGTATTCTGTCAACCCCAGATGATGCATTGAAATCTCCCATGACCAAAGACGTGTCCCTGTTGGGGATACTCTCCACAACAGAGCACAGCTGGGTATAAAATGTGTCCCTCATAGCAGCCAGAGCATACACTGCAACCAAGGAAATGACACCCAGAGAATGCCGAATCCTCAGCCACATAATAAGCTTATTGACAGGTGTTACATCTAATATCATTGGAATCAGCTAGTTGGCCACTGCAACTGCAACCCCACTGGCATGCCACCCATCAGAGCATCCAAACCAGTAGTAGGTGTAACCACTGATTGAGATGTTTCCCCTCCCTGGCCAAGACACCTCTGATAGGGCTGCCACAACAATTTGCAAACAACTGAGTTCCAAAAACATCAGAGCCAGAGGGGAATCATCCCTCAGAGGGAGAATATTCCAGGTCTCTACCCAAATAGGTTTCCTCAGGTTGAACCGAGATGTCTTACTCCTGGTGGATGACACCATTGCACCACTCAGGCAACAATCCTCCAATCCAGTGTTGTCCTCCAGTGATTTCTCCGTTCGGTGGTTGGGGGTTCTGACAGCTTTGCTCCAGTTGCTTCATACAACATGCCTTATAGGCAGTTGAGGTACTTTCCTGGAGGAGAGAATTTTGGGGATTGTTGCTGGTGAGAGTTTTATGAGGTTGGCGTGCAGATCCTACCTCAACCACTTTTATGCTGTGTAGGGACCGGCATGTCAAAGAATAGACCAAACATCTTCTTTGTATGTTGCAAAAGGCAAAGACTGGAGGAAATCAAAATATAGTAAAATCTTGTCAGATGAATAAACTAACCCTAAATTAATTTGATATTTAGAGACAGTCTAGTAAAAAATCTTAAGATTTCATATCCTACAGCAAAAGGCAATGTGAAACACGTCATAACTGCAAATATTTGTCATTCTGACCTTCTTATAACAATATTATTTCATTTTAGAATAAATATTATTATTTATTTTTATAACAAAGATCTAAAGCTAAAATGAAATATTTTTATCTGGTGTAATGACTGAGACAATAACAAAAATATTGAAAATTATGTTGATATATAAAACCGGTTACAACAATCTAGAACTCAAAATAACCTTACTTTCAAGTACTTATTTTCCTAATTTGCAATCATATCCTGGTCATCAACAGCTAAGAAGTGTCATTATTAACCATTGTATAAGAGTGATCCTATCAACATCCGTTTTTCTGCTAATGATATGTTTTTCTATAGCATTTGATCCTGCATTATCTTGATAAATCCAACATCCCCAGGTTTGATCAAATTACTACATCTGAAGTCTTCCTTACTTCACAGCTATTAGAGATACTTTCTATTTTTAATTGGTTTATTAGAAGTTATTACAAAAATAGTTTAACAAGATATGGGCCTGTTAATCTGCTTTTTAAAAATTATTTTATTGTTGTCCACATACTCCATTTGAAAGTGTCATATTTTACATTGTTGAATGAAATTAATCATACAATTTAAACTTAACAATTTGTACTCATTATTTGTAGGTGAGTTCCTGACAAACCAATACTATAAGCTGTTGAGTATAATTCTTGTTATTTACACCACTAATGCCCTCTAACAAAGTAATATCATAAAATCATTATACTTTTAACATTTAACAATAATGCTTGGAGACTGAATGTTGATTGAGAAGGCTGCATGAATAAAATGAGTCAGTCAATTATGTTCCAGTTAAATATAATTAATTTTAGTACCAACCATACTAGAGGATCACCATCATGCCATTGTTGTCTTCGAATAAGATTTGTTTTAGGAGCTGCCTTTCGTCTCCATGTGCTCGAAGCTGCACATGGGGCAAACAGAGAGAGAAGCGAATACGTCTGTCTCGTTACAAAGGCTAGCGGCAACCGGTGCTTAGAGCTGCTGGGACTGAAATTCCCGCGCTCGCATCCATGTCTCTGCACATACTCGTCTCCTGTTCCCAGACTAGGATTGGCTGGTAAGCAAAGGGAGACTACCAGTTGAGCCATACTACATCACTCCCTTCCTAGGCCATAGGCCAAAACAGATGAGATACTACAGTATAGTAATGATTATGGCAGAATACAACATGAGCGAAGAATGACAAGGCATGAAGGCAAAAGCATGTAAAACACACAATTTACACAAAAAGGTGGGTGAAACAAGCAACCCTTAAAAAATATATATATATATATACAAAATGTGCATTTGAGGACAGCCAAGGATGAAAGTTTACAAGTGTGTGCACTATTCAGAAGATGGAAAATGTTCAAAAGTGTGCAAGAACAGAAGTATTCTGGTGCAGATAGTGTGATGCAATGCCGAGAAAAATTATGGATATCAAGAGAGAGAATCATGGGAGTGATATTCGAATGTGTCCAAATGGTAGCACTTCACATGTGAATTGAGCAGCGTGGATTGAGCGTGCCTGTGAGTTCCCGCGAGGTGCAGCTGCGAGACTTTCATGTTGAAAGGAGATGAGCAGAGTGCATTCTCAATCCCTGATATGTGTAAAATTTTTCGGGCAGAAGTGTGTATGCAGTGCGGTGTGCCTCGTAAGAAGTGCAAAAAAGAAATAAGTCTGGCGTTGTAGTCGTATTTGCACTTGCTGCGATTAAGCAAGAACAATGAAAGCAGATGACATGCTAGCGTGTTGAACAAGACAAGCAACTCAATCTGTGTATACTGTGACCAAGCTGTCTTACAGAGGTAAGTTGTGTCTGTAAACAAGGGTACAAAGAGCATGTGGTGGCACAGACATCATAGAAGAAAGCAGATGACACAGTAATTGAGGTGCGTGTAACTGGGTGCAAGCAAGTGCGTATGAACGCTGAATAGTGCAGCTACAATTGACTAATCTGTGAAACATTCACAAGAAAACATGTAGCGGAAAAAAATCATGCAAACAAAAGTGAACAATATGTGGTGTGCATTGGAGACAATTTTTCCGTGGCAGAATGAGTCTTCGCGGGAAAGAAATTGTAACATAAATTGTGTTGTGTTGTTTTTTTTTTTCTTATGCACTAACATGTAAACCAATGAAAGTCTGCAGAACAGAAAGCATAGTCAATTGTACGAAAAATGGCATTTAAACATTAAGAATGACAACTTGGCTGGAAGGAGTTTGTTGATTGAGAAGGCTGCATGAATAAAATGAGTCAGTCAATTATGTTCCAGTTAAATATAATTTATTTTAGTACCAACCATACTAGAGGATCACCATCATGCCATTGTCGTCTTCAATTAAGATTTGTTTTAGGAGCTGCCTTTCATCCCCATGTGCTCGAAGCTGCACATGGGGCAGAGAGAGAGAGAGAGAGAGAGAGAGAGAGAGAAGCGAATACGTCTGTCTCATTATGAAGGCTAGCGGCAACCGGTGCTTAGAGCTGCTGGGACTGAAATTCCCACGCTTGCATCCATGTCTCTGTGCATACTTGTCTCCTGTTCCCAGGCTAGGATCAGCTGGTAAGCAAAGGGAGACTACCGGTCGAGCGATACTACATACCTGACCTATAAATTTGTGGTCTTATGCTTAAATAAGTAACCATATTTTTCACATGTAACGGTACATGGCCCAGTGATGTTGCACTCATGATCATAAAATCATAGTTTTGATTCCTGGACCAGGATGTGCATGGTGTTCTTGAGCAAAATACTTAATTTCATTTAGCTGTAAATGAGTAACCCTGAGATGGACTGGCATCCCATTTAGGGGAAATGTCAAGATCTTGGTCACTTACATACCATGGGCCTGCCCAGCTAGCCAACAGGGTGGCATCATTTGAAAGCCACAACAATGCAAGAAAGCACATTATGACCAGAGGTGTATAACAACATCTGATAGTCTGGTTGATACAGTGATTTTGTTTAGATAAATAACTATTCTATATCTTATTCTTTTTACATCCTTATTTTTGTTATTTTTACTATCTGATTATCTTCCTGATTTCAAAAGCAATCTAAAGAAATCTTTACTCAAACTTTGATTCACTTTCTCAATTTATGCAATATTATATTTTCACAACTAATAATCTTTTCTTAAATATTTTTCATCTTCATCCAATAATCATAATATTTTTTGTTTGCTGACAAAAATGATATCCACTTGTAAGGATTAATTTTACTTTCAATTTCTCTCTTTCCCAATTAAGAAATTAAGGGATTTTCTGTAGGTTCAAAGTCTCATGAAAAACTTCACATGAAAGTCAACCAAAGAAGACAAAGCTTAGATTTTGCTTGCAATGTGTCTAATAAAGTTTTAAGTATAAACATGTATAAGAAATGTAGTGAAATCTAAGTTACAATTGTAGAGTATCCACTATAATATTATTTTAATTATTCTAATAGTCTGTTATTAGTTATTTCCCTCCTATCAAACACTTACTAGTATACTAAAACAAACAAGAGATTATTACATGATGTGATAGATATCTGCATACCGTGCAATAATATAAATTATTAACCTTAAATTATATAGTAGAACTGGAAGTTTGATATGGTTGGTGTCATAAACCAGCAAATCATTTCTAAATATCAATTAACAGTCTCCTTGCCATTTCACTTGATCAGAAATAAATGGGACTACGAAGACTGTCATTATGTGTTTTGTAATTGTGATATGCTTTACATCAACATCACTTTTTTCTTTATCATTGTTTAAACATCCCATTTTCTGTGCTTGAATAGAGTTTATTGAGGCAGATTTTCTACAGCTAGATGCCTTTCCTGAGACCAACCCTTACCTGTTTCCAGGTAAGGTAATATTTCCCCATGGCCAGGCATGTTTTCATAGAAAATTGGAAGTGAATTACCTTCATTTATAAGTGACACAATGTTAAGAGAAAGAGACACAAACATGGACACACTTATACACACATGCATACATATATACATACATAAACAACAGGCTTCTTTCAGTTTCCATCTATCAAGTTCACTCACAAGGCTTTGGTTGAGTCAGGGTTATAGTAGGAGACATTTGCCCAAGGTGCCATGCATTGGTACTGAACCATTAGCCTTCCACATCCAGGCATCATTCACATACATACCCATGGCACCTCATACCAGATGTGCACAGCTTCTATGATCAGAAACCTTGCAAACTTCCTCTCATAAGGGCATGACGACCTAGTATAGTTCATCAGCACAAAAACAAAAATCAACATAAATATCAAAGAAACACTTGCATTAGATCTTCCGTGCACATTAACAACATACAACTAAAACTTATTATCTTTAATGGCAATCACACACACACATATATATATAACAATACCACATCTGTATTCCAAAGACTATGCTTTCTATTCACAGCAAGAAAATACTTCAATTTTGATCAGTTGATCCTCTAAAAACTCAAATAAGTCCCATGTAGGAAAACAGCCCATATATCTAGGATAGTACAGTTACTGCATACATAAATATTCTAGACCTGGATTAACAAAGACTTACCAACATGCAACAAACATCAGCTCACAAGTTAACGAAGGAGACACTAAGTGGTCACATGATCTGCTAGCCAAATGCCTCTTAAATGAAATCTCACCAAACACCTTAAAACATGAAATCAGTGCATTTTATCTGTGGCAGGACTAGAGTCTTCTCTATGTGTCAATATTTTTATCCACAGTTAGTGTTCTCCTAGACTGCACTAGAATTTGCAAAATCCACAATTCCTATGTTCATTCCTTCCCCTTTTTTTTTAATTTTTTGGCCTTGGTTTTTACAGCTGGGTAGCCTCCTATCTTCAAAGACTTTACAATATATATCTATAAGTATGTATGTATGTGTGTGTGTGTATTTGAAAGTATAGGGACAAGCATATTTCACTAGATGTGTAATCTAACATACAGGGTGCACTGTAAAGAATTCCTGATTATTTAAATAAGTTTATTTTATTAAATTTAGTTTGAAATTGCATAAAAATAATTAAAATGTACTCCTTAATATTCAATTGTTCATGTATACTCCAATTTTTGTTTACATTCGGCTAGTAAAATGTCTCAATATGGCAGCTAACAGGTGAAGTGAGATTGTAGTTCTGAAAACAGCAGGACATAGCACCAGACATGGCTTCAAGGGTTGGTGTTGATCCCAAAACAGTCTATAAGGTCATGAAATGATACAGTGAGACAGGTTCAATCAACAGCAAGTCCAATCCTGGTTGAAAACAATCCGTAAGGATGAAACAATTTGTGGATGTTGTCCAAAAGAGAGTGTTGTGAAATCCACGGCTGGGCATAAGACAAATGGCTAAAAGTCTCGATATCTCCTAGACAACCATGCAATGGGTCATGCATGAAGACTTAAATTGTAAGTCATTAAAATTGCAATGTCGACATCTAATTTCAGCCACTTCCAAAGTAAAGCGACTGGACAGGTGCAAAAAAATGGCGGAGGAGACTCAGAGTACCAGTGACAATGTCTTTATTTGGTCCAATCTAGAAAGTGACGTTTCAAGAGTTTCCTACAAAGATATCACCACTCTGAAGAAAGCCTTAGTCGTGTCATAGAATCATTTAAGTGAAGAAGTCGTCCGGCATTCATGTGACCCTGTTCTTGCCCATTTGTGAAGGCTAAAGGCGGACTTATTGAATGAAACGTATCTTAATATGTTACATGACCATATTTAATTAAAATCCTAAAGAACTCATATGTTTTTATGCCCTTTACTAAAGATCAATCTGGAATTCTTTATGGCACACCCTGTACATAATTAACAAAGCGCATATGAGATGTGTATAAGAGGAACCAGATGTAGTGAGCTGGTCTTAAATCTCTTCATTATGCCCTGAAGAACTATAATAAATGGGAAAATTCTGAGAACTAAGCACTGATATACACTAAATTTCTGTCACCTTGTTAACTATACTTTGTCCTGGTACAAACTCCAACTGCATCTAATCTAAGCTAATTCTCTTCCTTGTCTGTTATGCTACAATTCAGTCACTCTTTTATAACCTGTTCCATTAATTTGATTAACTTCTTTCTAGAGCATCGCCTTTGCTCTTGAAGCAGTTGATGATGATACTGTTGTGCCAATTGTTGCATATAATGCCTCCTTGTACTACCTAATAGACAATATAAGTGACTAGTGCATGTATACTTCAAATATTTTCACTATCTCAGGGACTACTCTGATAGTCGGGCTGCATTTCTAGCCTTCAACCCTTAATTGTGCATTTTAACATAAAGCTATCAACTTCTAATAGTTGGCACTTCTGTTGGTTCTACTTGGTATAGTCTCTTTTTTTCTCCCATGTATTCTCATTCAGCAACTTCTCACAGTAGCATGTCCATGTCTCTTTCTTCTCAATGTCAATGAGAGTAAGTGCACCATTATCATTCCTTATGCACTTTTTTTTCCAACAATGTCTTGATTCATATTGATTCATATTACAATCCAGAATGCCCCTGATCCTCTTGTCACAGAACAGTGGCAAATCTATAACTTTCAAACGTCTCTTCTTGCTAACTGAAATTGTCTCTTAGCTTTTATGGCTCTATCAGTCCACCACTATGTCACTTCCCCCTGAACTGAAATCTGACTCCAACCATAAATCTGGTATGTGGTTTTCAACAGGTTGTCTCATAAACACTCTCAGTTGCACTTTAGTCATAGGTCTCTAACTCTTCTCTCTTCTTGACTTACACACCACCTAGAACTTCTCCGAACCTATGTCCACCAGAGGGATCTTTCAGTTTCCATACTTTCCTTCTCCAGATTCTTTTGTGTCCAACTAGTTCTTATTTTTATGTTACAGATCACTAGTTTATGTTGAGTGGTACATTCTTCAATGGAGAAAGACATATTTTCAACCATCTATTTAAAGAGTATGAAGCTTATTTGGCTCAAGTATTTGCCTGTTGAGAAGTGGTCAGATGGCTGGCTGGGTGGTTGGTTTCTTCAAGTTAGTGTTACAACATAAAACTCTAAGAGTCCTAATTTCTCTTTATTCCTTACACCATATCTATTGCTTCCATTTACACCAGAGTAGCCAACATGTCCATTAAAGTTCTGTTGTGATAACAAAGTCAATATCATTCATTATCAAGGTAGTTTGTAGGAGAACCTCATAACTTTTTTTTTATTTATCTTTTAGTCAGAAGGTAATGGTAGTGCCCATTGCCCTTTACAGTGCTTCCAAGTTTAGTTGGATGTAGGGAGAGGAATATATCATCAAACCAAAGACCTGGCCTGAATTCTTGCAATAGAGTGAACTCCAAAGGATATCCAAGATGCCAGGCAATGATGTTCAACTAGACAACACATTAAGTCAGTTCATCTGTCAGTCCTAACTGAAGAGTATATGCAAAGATCACTATTGCCTATGACTAGTCTAAACTTAATGTAATCAATGTAGTTAGAGTGATTGAATAACACTGTAACAATTTAAAAATTTTTTTGTCTTTGGTCAGTAAGTGTTATTTCTTATTTGTTTCTATCTAGAAATCAAAGGAAATGACTACTATTCCCTTCAAACTTTGCTTGTGTGACCTGGACATCAATGGTTTGAAATTGACTTATTTTCCATTACATTTTAGACAGATTCAGTGCTGAGCTGCTGAAGCAGAAATATCATAATAGCAAATATTCTGCTCAATACCACAGATTTGCTTGACCTTAACCACTTGAGAATGTCCCTTAGTGGCTGACAATATACGCATCTCTGATCATGATCAGGAGTAGTGGGGGAGCATCATAGCCATGTGTTGAGAGGGATTCTTTGGGGTTTGAATAAATGTAACAAAAGCACAGTTTGAAGGAAATATTAGCCATTTTTCATACTTTCTAGGGTAAACAAATAGGAAATAGTTGCTACCCAAGGGCAAAATCATGTTAGTGTAATTATCTATCCATTAACCAACAATATTCCTACTCCACCTATCCCAGTTCTGTTACACTGCCATAAGCGTTTGTATGTATGATCCTTACTTGTAAGCAGTCTGGTTGAAGCAACCTCCATCCCATCTCTTGTACACAGCACACTTCTACAAGCCTCCATTCCAGTATGACTACAATCTGTCCGGCTCTACCTTTCCTTGTGCCAATATTGATGGTGACAACCTTAAACTGTTGTACCCAACAGAAGGAATGGAGTTTCCAGTGATTGGGTGGTTATTCAATTTCTGTTTTCTACATCTGTAAGGAAGTGAATGTGATCATTTGATGATGATTGAGGAGTTCTTGTTCTTACACATGGACAGATATTCACACCTGAGCACCCCACTAGTACTAAATTGGTAATATATTTCACATTACTTCAGTCCACTCAAGTGAAAATGAGAACTGGCAACAGCAATGGGGAGGGGAGGCTAACTCTGCAACAGATTAACATTCCATTCAATGAAGTCTTGAATTCTCAGACACATAGGTAGAAACCAAGATAAGCTTCAGCCTAATGGGCCTGTAGGCTCAAGCAGCCATGTTGAGAGTCCTGTCGCTAAAAGCAGCCGTGTCGAGAGTCCTGTTGCAAGAAGCGGCCGCGTCGACAGTCCAGTGCTAGTGGCACATTAAAGCACCCAGCATGCACTGTAAAGTGGTTGACGTTAAGAAGGGCATCCAACCATAGAAACCAACCCAAATCAAACTGGAACCTGGTGCAGCCCTCCAGCTTGCCAGCTCCAGTCAAACCATCCAACCCATACCAGCGTGGAAAACGGAGGTTAAAGGAGGATGATGATATATACACATACACCTCTTTCTCTCTCTCTTTATATATATATATCATCATCATCATTTAACGTCTGTTTTCCATGCTGGCATGGATTAGACGGTTTGACTGGAAACTTGCAAGCTGGGGAGCTGCACCAGACTCCAGTCTATTTTTTGGCTTGGTTTCTACAGCTGGATGCCCTTCCTAACG
>JAOPUL010000001.1:130430174-130442646 GCA_027564515.1 Octopus rubescens | reverse complement strand
ACGTATACATTAAAAAAAACATCAAAAACTTAAGTCGTGGAATCTATCTTTTCAATTGATATCAACAAGTTAAAATTTTGCAATCTTCAAGGACTTCATTCAAGCCTCCCCTAGCATAATCTTCACCTCTGTCTGCGATGTCACGTACAGAATAAATAAAACAATTTCTTACCCTTTCTTTAGGATATTGTCCAAACATGTCGGGGTGAACAGCAAAATAGAAAGGACGGAGTGCAGCAGCCACTTCACTAGTGTTCATATTTCGTTTTACTTTTGCACACAAATGATAGCATAGATGTTTCCTGAAGAAGATATTTAAATAATACCATATATTTGCATCCAAAACAATAAATTTTGCATGGAAGTGAGGAGAAAAGCAATAACCAGTCTGATAAATTAGATCTACATTGTGAGGCTTGCAATATATAACATTTCATAAAACTTCTTAACAGCATTGAATTTATTTTCTCCTTTAATGCCAATGTTGACCTCTGCTTTTTTGTTTTAGATTTGAATAATTTCTTTTAAACTTTTTGAGAAACATAGCACTAAATTAAGTACTTTATTGTCATATTTGTGCTAAACTACCGTTAGACAACAGAATTGATAAAATTATTGTTTTTTAATAAATTAACATGTCTGTCAACAAAAACCTTTTAAAGATCAACTTTCAAAATGTTATTCAAAGAAACAGAAGCACATGTTCATCGATAACCTTCAGGTTGTTGAGTTTTGCATAAATCAACATAAAATAAATGAATAAAAGCAATGGAAATAAATTATTCAAATGTTTTCAGAATAATGATATCATTATCGCATTATATTAAAGTAATTTAAATGCCTCGTTTAAGTTTGAAATAAATTTCCATCGAAGCCTTTATTATTGTTTTGCATTACTTACTTGGATGAAAGTACTCTTAACATTTTTGTAAACATGTTTTCAGGAAACCGTTAGGAAGTATTTCTTTTTATGTGATATGATTTAGTAATGCCATTTATTTCTCTCTCTAGTTTTATGTTGCTGTTGTTTTAAACAGTTCCATGTTATTCAAAATTATCCGAAGGGCATTATTTCTTGTCAAAATAAGCTACTCGAAAATATAAACAGCTGATTGCTATGTGAACATAACAGGTTCTATCAGGTTTACAGTGACGTAAATGCAAGTGAAAATATATTATTTCGGTTCACTTTTAAAAGCAGAAGAGAAAACGTATATATCTTTAAAATAGTAACAATAATAAGGAAACGATATTTCACTTTTAGTGTAGTTTATTTTCCCCCCCAAGTTGGTGATACGAAAATGAAGAACTGACTTTCTTGATAGAAGCGAGACCGCTTATGTTCTCAAGTAGTGCTAATGTTGTAGTTCAAAGTTGATCGTTTGTGAGTGATAACAAAAATAATTACAACTTGCCTTTTTACAAGATATCATGGCTATGAATGAGAAAAAACTCAATGAAGGCCATTCACATATGCGAACAGCCGAAAATAGGTTTGTTTTTATGTTCATAAATTATTTAATTTGTTACGAAGCATGACATTTTCCTTCCTTCAAAACCCTTAATTGACACTTGTGTTTGAAAAAATATTGACAAATGTGTAAATCCGCTAAAAACAAAAGACACGCCTCGTACTTGATTAATTTCAGTCTTAGAAATAATTCTTATTCAAATTAAAAAATATGTATGTACAGACTTGTGTTCTGTACTCAATATTTAATATCGATCCCTTAGTTCAGCATTATACTAAGTTCTTTAGACCTTGTTGATATTAAAGAATTGTCTAATATTATATCATAATTTTCCTTGTCTTCCTTTGGTACTCATATTTTCTTGTTACATGAATACATAACCCAAATGTTGTTTTATTTTTTCCAATCGATTATTTGTATTTCTATTAAATATCAACTTATTCTTGTACATAGAGAAGATAAATGCAGATTCTATCTATCCTTCCTGTCTGCATTTGATGAAAACCAACCTAAAGCATCACAGTTCTATTCATTAATAAATTCAGAAACCAACACTATTTATAAGATGTTTTTTTTTTTAAAGACTGAATTGATTAATTACTACGTGAATCTTGGAGATTTAACACTGATTTATTATGTAGGACATATTAATGTCAAGAAAAATTATAGATCTCTTGATTCGTTACATACTTCTTTATTTGTGTATAAATTTAGATATTTATGTGTGTGCTTTGAAGGTCGTCATAATCATTATTCATTGTGTTATAACACATGTTAAAACATTTTTGCTTTAATATTCTTGTTTAATTATATTTCTGTTATAAGTAACACTAAGTAGAGTGTGATGGAAAGCTTCCTGCGTATCGGGTCGCGGACCGGTTTCGATTCCCAGTTATCATCATTTCACTTCATTTACATTGACTTGGTTCACATTGTTAATGTTCTTGCTGACAACTTAAATTCAGTTTTTATAGCATTCAAATGGTAGCGTTGCCTGCTTCACAAAATTTACATGCTTACTATATCTCTTGAATCAACCCGATGATCAGGTGATTAGTGCTATTTAACATGGTTACCAGTTCGACGAAAGAAGCTTCGTTCATCCTATTAATTCTTATTCAGATTAGTCAAGGTTTTAAGGTAAAAGATCTTTTGCAACTAAGGCTTTGTTGTAAGTAAACAATTTACAGCAGGACTTCCTTGTTAGACTTGGAAAAGAACATTACTGGACGTAATTTGCTATCCTTCAGCACTCAGCATAACTTCACAAGTATAAGGTCACATACTTGGCTCAATACTCTAGGAGTATATTTTAGGGTGGTTGCAATAGATGACTGCAGAAAAAGGGCAATTCTACTATATTTGAAAGGGAAGACCCTCGTGAAATTTATCATCCACTAATTGAAAACGAGTTAACTTACGAAGGTACATAGGGTTCACATAATGTTTTATTTCAGCCTATAAAAAATTGAACTTATGAGAATGCTTATTATATCTCTTACTATTTCACCTCAAGATAAAGAGTCCTCACTTAGCTGCAGGCATGGTTGTGTGGTTAAAAACTCACTTTGCAACCACATGTTCTCGGGTTCAGTCCTACTGCGCAGTACCTTAGACAAGTGTCTTCTACTATAGCCCCAGACCAAATAATGCCTTGTGAGTGAATTTGTTAGACAGAAACTATATGGAAGCTTGTCAATGAAATTCCAGGTGTGGAGAGAAAAAAAACTGGAATCAAAGGGGCTTTAAGATCAACCTAGCAAAGACTAAAGGTCTAGTAAGCAAGAAAACAGACAAACCACAAATCTTTTCAGGAAAATTGCCCTGTTTGATTTGTAGAAAAAGCGTTGGTAGAAAGTCCATATGGAGTACCCTGTGCAATCTGTGGACACATAAGAGGTGTAGCAGAATCACAGGAAAGTTAACAGGGAAAATAGACTTTGTGCATGGCAGATGCACAAAACAGTACACAATAATAATGTACAGAAAATAGATTTTCTCAAATGCCCAGGAGGATCTTTAGAGGTAGTAGATAGCTTTTGTTTCCTATGTGACTTAATTAGCAGTGGAGGAGGTTGCTCTGAAAGCATAGTTGCTAGAATGAGAATAGGACGGAGAAAGTTCAAAGAGCTTATTATCTCTGTTGGTAACAAAAGGCCCCTCTCTCTAATGAAAGGCAGATTGTATGATGTGTATGTACAAACAGCTATGCTATATGGCAGTGAAATGTGGACCATGAATGCAGAAGACTTGTGAAGGCTAGAGAGAAATGAAGCTAGCATGCTGTGCTGGGTGTGCAATGTTAGTGTGCATGTACAACAAAGTGCAATGTGTTGAGAGAAAAATTATGCATAAGTGGAATCAGATGTAGTGTGCCAGAGAGAAGGCTGCACTGGTATGATCATGTGATACACATGGATGAGGATAGCTAAATGTGGATGGAACCTGTGGAAAAAGGAGACCCAGGAAGATGTAGAATGAAGTAGTGAAGAATGATTCTGGATATTGAGTCTCATGGAGGGGATGACAAAATATCAAAATGGTTGGTGATTTTATGTGCTCAAAAGGACCCATCCATTTCAGCACAAAATGAGGCCCTAAAATTATTTCTCTGCCCCTAACCCAATTTTTCCCTATTGTGTCTCTTCTCCACAACTCATTTTCATAACACCTACCTCTCTACTCTTCTTACTATAGCACTATTCACTCAGCTATTATAACTATATGAGAACTGTATCTCACACTCTCAGTATCATCCCCTACCATCTAATTTTCGTCTGAATTCCCCCTTCACATCCACTATCCCCCTGTACACTCTTTCATTCTGCCAATGGTAGCCCACACTGCTTTCCCTGGCACTGTGCATCTCTCACATGTTGTCTACACTCTACATCACCTGTGCTGTCACCTATTACCTTCCTTCCTCAAAGCTGATATTCTCCATTGACCACACCTCGACTTGTTCACCATTCATTGTATTCACCTCTATTCACCTGCCACTCTCCTTTCCCATTCTTACAATCTTACCTACACATTAACCCTTACCAATCCTCTGCTCATATTCTCTCTTATATTCAGCTTCCTGTGACTTGAGAGGACACCCTAACACCTCTGCACTGTCTTCTCTCCTTTTCCAACTGGAGTAGCCATGTATTTCCTCTACTGCTAGACACCTGTTTCTATCTGTCTATTATACTTTAACCTCTCATCACCTGGCATAAAATCACTTCCCTCAATAGTACACCCTTTCAGTTGAGGGGTCTTGTCTTGCAAGTTACTTGGTGACCTCATTTGTTCCAGTGCCACATAAAAAGCATCCAGTACATTCTGTGAAGTGGCTGGTGTTAGGAAAGGCATCCAGCCATAGAAACTATTCCAAAGCAAACATTAGTGGTTGGACCAATCCTCAGACTTGTCAGTTCCTGTTAAACTCTCCTACCTATGCTAGCATGGAAAACAGATGTTAAATGATAATGATGATGATTTGTCTTTGTATTTGTCCCACCACCACCACTTGACAACTGGTACACAATTCTCTTGTTTGATTGACAGTGGCAACATTCACACTTTTATCATGGCTGCTTTTGTTTGAAGTCTTAAACTGAAAATCGTTAACGATTTTGCAACTATCATGTTAGCTGACAATTCCAAATGCTCTAAAGTTTTGGGCTCAATATTGTAGGATTTCTATTCCTATGAACTGTACAAGAATATCTCACTTTTTGTCTTAGAATCTCTGTGTAGCACTGTGATACAGAGTCATGACTATATATGGGACAGTTCCTTTTACATTTAATGGAACAAAGCAAACACTCAAAATATACAATTCATCAGTCATACTGATCCCACTTCCATCCCTTTTTTTCCACACACGAATAATAAAATTGATTGCTACTCTCTGTAGGAAATATGAAGTTGAAAAGTTACTCAAGGATAGTATCATCAAACCTTCCATCTCATCCTGGTGAGGACATGTTATCATTACAAAGAACAGTCATAAGAAATGCATGGCCATTGATTATACTATCTCATTAACTATTTTACAAGGTTAATTGCTTTTCCTGTGCCTAATATTACGAAATTTGTTCAAGATATCACTTGCTTTTAAATTTTTTAGTAAAATAGATCTAAAAAATACTACCAAATCCCTGTTCTATGGAGTCTAGGTTGTCAAAGTTTGCCAATTTGACTTCAGTCTCCGGTTTATTTATTTATCTTCGTTGTGAATACATTTGTGGAGAGTTTTAAAATGTTTTCCTTATAAGTAGGTTGGCTAGATTTCTTGAACAGTAGCTTATGTCTTAGCTGTAGTTAGGTTAGTTAGGGAGTGTTGATCATACAAAGAGTTTAGTTATGTTTATTCTATGGAGAGTAGTATGCACTGAAGCCACCTCATTTTGAAGATGTTTAGAAATTAGTTTTAGCTATGTAATTGCATGCACTAAACCACTTCCTCTGAATGTTTTTGTGCTGAGGTTGTTGTTGCTCTAGGTTAGCCTTATGAAGCAGCCCTATTAGCGAAGGCTCTTCAGTGGTGACCATCTTGTCTGTATATATTTCAAAGATTACATTGCCCAGTCAGTCCTTTCATTTTTAAGAAAGTAGAGTATGATTTGAAGGAAAATTAGCTGTTATTTCTAGCATGCTAAGCGACTCATTAAGGGAGTATGTACACTAAAAAGAAAATGGATTAAATTGATGATATATTTATAGTGATTACATTACACTTTTTTACAATTATTAGATTTTATTTCTGTTGTAGAATTACTGATTTAGATTTAAACCAAGAATATAAATAAGTAAGAAATTCTTCATATAACATGAAAACCAGGTTGCATTCATAAACTTCCTAAGTCACAAAATAAATTCAGTTATGTCTATAAATAAAAAAAAGATATCTCAACATTGTATTCTAAACTAATTGACAGACGAGAAATAAATCTCTCATATGATGTTGTTCTAGACATGTAACATTCTTAAGTGATCAGGAACCCATTCTTAAAAACTAGGTGAACTGAGAAAGTATAGCTTTTTTGGTCCGAAAGTCTTGTCACCCCTACGTATTGTTTTAACTTCACTGCAAGATTTGGCAAACCAGCTCCTCCGAAGAGGACAATACTGCAATGGGAACATAAACTGTTTCTCACAAGATCAATTAAGGACTAACTGAGGACAGGACGACCCTTAATGCGAAGAGACACATGTGCAGAGGTGAGGCATCAGTGCTACGATCACCCAAGAAGTCACTACAAAAATGGTCTTCCGAGCTAGGAATTCCCAAAACCACAATGTTAACACACATGACAAAAGATCTTGATTTGAAATCTATTGTTCTCATTATTTATTGGTAGGGGGTGACAAGACTTTCAGACCACACTGTACAATCAAATAGTTGCTAACAGTTGATACTCATAAAGTGTAACCAAGTATCCCTCCACTTTGCTATCCTACCTCTGAAGAGACCACCTCATATATCAAAATACTATCCTAACTACATAACCATATAATAAGTAAACACCTTTATTGATCATGTTAATAAAATCTGCTATAAAATAAGGTCATACCGCTACTACCAACCAATTTCCAGCCAACCATGACTGAGCACACCTTCCAAGACTAGAGATGCAACTATAAAAACAAATTTCACAAGCCATACATACATAAAAAAAACTGTAGATAATAACAGGACCCACATAAATCTTCAGTTAATCTACCAATCTTATTTAATCTTTAAATTATGTTATCTTTTCCAAACCATGGAGTCATACTACTGTGTGTCCTATTCCCAAGAAGGGTAACCTCTCTCACACACCTAACAGCTAATCTATCATTGTCTCTTCCAACATCTGAAAAATGGTGGAGATGGTCATAAAAATACTATCTCCTTCATCACTTCCAGACTCTCTCCTCTTTAGGACCATCAGTCTGGGGGAGGGGGGGTTATAAAACCAAATCCACCTGAAACTTACCAATGTCATATACCAGTGACATCTTACCTTTGAGACTTTCATCAAAAGCAAAGTTATAGGCCTTTGACATCAAAACTTAAGTTGCCCCATTCATTGATTTTGTCCTTTACTTCTTGGATCAGAAGTTTCTTAACAGACATTCCATTACTGCTGGAGCTCTCTCTGCCCTGCACTCTACCACCTCTGCTCTTTCCATTGTTAGTTTATGTTTTCCACACTCTCCTTCAGTGCATGAATTGCCTCCTTGCTGTTCAATATATTCCTATTTGCTATTATTCATTTTTTAATTTTCCAAACATAGTGTGTCAGCCACATGCAACCTAAACACTTCACACTAGACATGCACTGACTCCATGGACAGAGACCTTGACAAACACCTTCCAGACATGACAACCTAATCTGCTTCAACAGCAATTAAATCATCATTCTAATGTCTGTTTGTCAACATTGTAATATAAACTTATGTGTATCATTATCTTGTGGTTGTTTACCTCAGGTCAGTTCCAATAGAGCAGATCTATGATCAAGGTCCATTCCTATAATCTTTTCTTTTGAAATAGTATACCCTGGACAATATCTAGTGTGTCCTTTTATATGACAGTGGGGTGAAATTTGAAGGAAACTTGACTGCTATTTCAAGCAGGTTAAGAGGCAATTTAAAGGCTCCCTTGTTTGTTTATCCTGTTGCCACCCTCACCTGAGACACAACATTCTCAGTTCTGATATCATTACTATTCTTCTGAATCTGGAGGAAGGAGCAGTGCCCATGGTTTTTGTAGGGCCTCTGAGATCAGGACTTTGATGCCTCTAATGTTCCATTTAAATTGTTGCAGATCAACAATATGGACAGGGAGAAGAATCCAAGAGAGCTGACATTCTGAGTAAGAATGAACTGGGTGTAGTGTAGAGCCAGGCAAGTGGATGAATCAAAGGTGATGAGTGGTGGTGAGATAAGTGGGTCACGGATGCCTGAGTGTTGGAGGTAAAAGACTAGGCGGTTTTGAGCAACTAAAACCAATATAGCAAGCAATAGAAAAGACAGAGGAGACAGCATGGTTGTGGGCCAGAGGTTGGAGTGAATCCATTAGTGTCAGAACACAATCAGTATGGCTTCCACAGAGCCAAATCTACTGGAGTCTTACTCTCTTATGTCACTTACTTTAGAGAAGTTTGGTGAAAGCAATGTTGTTGCTCTAGACATTGGCAAAGCCTTCAGCCATATTTGTTGTTAGAATCTCCTATTAAAACTTCTTGCCTACTCGTTCCATCCATCTCTCATCTCTTGGATGAATTAGCTTCCTATCAGATCGCATTATAGTGGAATGTATTTATGGAACTCTTTCTTTTTCACTCTCAATCAACTCTGGTGTTCCCCAGGGTTGGGTTTTGTCTCTCATTCTCCTCCTATACCTCAGGCATTGGAGACTTCTATTTAAACATCTGCTGCAGATTTGAACTCACAACTCATAAGGTGGCTCTTTGATACCTTATTCTTTCAAAAATTATACCTCTACTTCCCAACACTGATTAGAATTTTAATTCCAGCTACTCAAGCTGTTAAACACCAAATAAGTGTATGCAAATAAGTTTGCTTTACAGCAGTATAGTTTGGAGGTTTGATCTCACTGCATGACACCTTGGGTCAACTAAAGCTGTGAGTGAATTTGGGAGATGGAAATTATTCAGAAGCCTGATAGAGGGATGATTCCTGATCTTGGGTGATAGATTCAATATATCACCCAGTTTAACATCACCTCCTTGTCAGGTTTCTATCTAAAGATAACTTCCTTCTTTGAATAAGTCAATCAGCAAAAGAAAAACCATGAATAATATAAACTCACAGAATCATTACTAATGCTTGGACTCACAATCTCTGACCAAGATCTTACATGTCATATAGTGTTGCCAAAACTACTAGGTTTCCTCTTCAAGACCAGAATTGTGCCAAGGATGCCTTCTACAGGAAAAATATACACTTAAATGGGATTCACTTAACTATGTATTCTTCATGCAGAAGACATCCCTGAGAAATTTTCCTATGCAATTATTTTAACTTGCCTAATCAGTGAATATTTTTTTCACTAAAATCCTATATATTCTCACAGTCATTCTAAAGTCTGATATGTCCAGTAAAGACTATGCTTCACTGAGGAGGTCAAATAAAGCCAAAACATGTCTAGAGTTATCATTGTTTGTTTACCAGAGACCAAACTCACTCCTCAATGCGCACTCTCATATTATTTTTAATCAATGTTTCAGAGTTGTTTCCCTTATCTTTGACAAGCATTCTCTTTTGCACTGGTGATTTGTCTTTTCATTACAAGATTTATTGTTATTGATTAAAAAGCTTTTGGGGTTCATCACATTAATTAGGTTAATTCATAATTAAATAGAAATACTTCAGGCTTGATCAGTTGTTCACTCATATTGGAGTACTACTCACATTTCTGGAATAGTACTGCTTCTAGACTACATATGAAAAATCTGTTCAGTAGAGTGTCAAAGATTCACTCACCAACATACTACACCACCCGCCATTGAGGAAGTGCAGTACACTGAAATTACTTGATCTGGTAGTTCCAGTACCTATATCAGACGGTTCTCATCTGCTACGATATATTTCTATGCTTTTAGCACCATACATCTATATGAGAGGCCCTCTCAAGGCTAATACTGCAGTATTCAGTGTTCTAACAAGACATCCACATTTAGTAAAATATAAAGATTGCTTTTTGATATTAATACTGCTTCCATTGCTGATGTTTATTTTTGAATAAGTCTGCTGGGTATTTGTAACACCAGTGACTGAAAAGACACTGTTATTCTATATATCATTGACAGTGTGATTTAGTTGGTATGTGGGGCTAGACGTTTGCCACTGAGGAAACACAGTATGCTGAAATCACGTGTTCTGACAGTTCCAGCACCTATACTAGACAGTTCTCATCTGCTATGATATGTCTATGCTTTTAGCACTGTACATCTATATGAGAGAACCTCTCAGGGCAAATGCTGCGGTATTCGGGGCTGTGATAATACATTTACGTTTAGTAGGATATTGTTTCCAACATGTTAGACTTATCTAATACCATGGTAAAGACAGAAGATTTAATTATATGAATTCAAACTCTATTTTGATTTTGTCTTCTCATTAATAAAAAGCAGGAGTTACCAAAATTTTCACTGATATTTGAAGTGTGGCTGGTATTCGTTAGTTTAAATACTGCTGTGCTGCACAACTAGCTCACATATATAGTGTTTATTTTCTTTGTCCATTTTACTACTGCTACAAATCTTTTGCCCTGCTCAACTAGCTAAATAAGACTAACCAGCACACCCATTTTTCTTTGTCCTGTCTTCTTGTAGTGGTTACTGTCAGATCCTGTTCTAAATACTATTCTAAATCATTCCTCCTCAGAATTGCAATCTGCTGATATTTCCTTTTGTGTTTATTTTTTCTGCAAACATCAATCTGGAAATATTCAAACCAATCTGGGAGGTCTTGCAAAGATCGTGGAGATTGCTCCTCTGACTGACTGACTAATGACTGACTAATGTAAGAATAAGTGCAAGAAATTGATTGGATATTTCATGAGATACCTTGTAGTACATATTTCTATGTCAGTAGTTCTTTTGCATTTCAACATTCTTAGAACTATTTCCTCTACTAAAAATCAAGTAATTATTTAACTCAAATACTTAATTGCCAATCTCACTACTCACTGGTTCTTAAAAATAAGTGTGCTATTTTTAGATCTAGTACTACATTATCGGTGATACTAAATAGTGTCATTATTATTGTTAATGTTGTTGTCATCATCATCATCATCATATGTCCATTTTTCCATCCTTCCATCCTAAAATGGGTTGGGTGAGTTTGCTCCACCAGTATGTTGTCCTTTGCTATTCCTATCTTGAGATCAATCTTCACCGCTTCCTTGATCTTCCTTTTCAGTAAGAATTCTTTCCACTTTGGTCATTTCACTCTTATTCACCAAATTATCATCCTTCATATGCATCATGTATCCATACAAGTGCAGTCTTCTCTCTTTCCTCTAATGCATAATTTTTTTTCTTTGTCTCTCAGCTTACCTGTTCTTCATCCTACATGCTTGTTGACATAACACATATAATGACTATGTATAGCTTAAGGATTGTACTTTGATTAGTGATGGACTAAATAATCAGCTTTAAATGAAAAACCCTTCTAAGCACTTATGAAATATCATTTATATTAAAATCTTAGCTGTAAATTCATATTTACGTGTATACAATTTTGGATGTCACACCAGTTTCTATGTTGAAGTCCCTGCTGTGGTATTAAATGTATGTGGCAAGGATAGCTGCTTATTGACAAATTTTCCATACTGACATTACAAATCTAGTGGAGCATGCACACTAACATTACACATCCAACAGAGCATACTAGCCATATCTCTTGCCTGTATCACATTTTATAAACATGCTTCATATAAGCTACCCGTTACTCAAATGGAGAAACTCTTTGATGTCAACAGAGGTAATAGTTCCTTGAACTTTTTCTACTTCATCTTAACTGTAGTTACTATACTTTCACTTGAGGATATTCTTTGAACTCCCTCCTGTAATTCATGTTAGTATGAGTTAGATGATTATGAAAATTCAAGTATTATGTTTTATTCTACAGCCACATGAGCTCTGTGAAACCATTCATTGGACCATAAATAAAAGTAATATATGTATATCAATTGTGATTTATTTTTTATTAAAAGAAAATTAGTGCATGAAATTTACTTATAATAAAGTTGTTTTTTTTTTTATTTCAGTCAGAAGACATCATTATTTAAATGGAAACCTGACTTAGATGTGGCAATTGAAGAATATTCAAAAGCTGGTAATCCAACTAATTTTGTATATATTTACATTGTGTCAACGTTTATGTACACTTCACTTGTATATATATATATATATATATATATATATATATATATATATTCACATTTGTATTTATGTCTAAAGAGAAATTCTCCCTAGCATCCCAATCAAAGCTTA
>JAOPUL010000001.1:130343715-130370452 GCA_027564515.1 Octopus rubescens | reverse complement strand
TGCCGGCTCCGGTCAAACCGTCCAACCCATGCTTGCGTGGAAAACGGACATTAAAGGATGATGATGATGATGATGATGATATATACACACACACACACACACATATATATATATATACATATTTATATACACACACATACATAAACTGCTGTGCAAATAGGCAGGTATTTTGTATTTTAACCAACTTAGAACATGAAATGTAACAACAGTATTGTACTATAATATATATTATGTGCTGACTTCATATATGATACAATATTGTTTCATTTAATTCAAATTTAACGTCAAATAATGTGACAGCAACTATCACTTCACCAACTGCGAGAAGTAGGCTATCAAGGATATTAGACACCTGATAGTTTTTATTACTTTTGTATATCTGCGAATGCCATACTCTCCTAGCAGTTTCAGTGTTTTAGGATACAGAAAAACCCAGACAAAGAATACACAAACATCAATTTCAAGACATTTTCTACATCTGATTTAAAGGTACCATAATCATCTTTTCAGATTGTTGAAACAAAGATACAATTACAACAACATCAAGATGTTTAAAGTTTCAAAAATAGACTTCAGGTTTTGATTTATTTTTTTTTCTTCATGAACAAAGGATATCACAATCTGAAATATGAAGAAGTTGTAGTTTCAAAATATGCCATCCAAGAAATCATCAGGAAAGGTGAATCTAGGGAAATAAAGTTAGAAGTAGAAGAACCTCAAAAACTAAGCTAAGTATTTAAAGCTTACATCAATTTGAGATTAAGAAACACATCTAGCTACCAGCTCTCTGCAGATCTGGTCCAAACTCCTGGTAAAAGGTCTTCATGTTTATGTAGCTAAAAAGAAATGACACTTACATATGGCAGAACACACAAAAGATGGAAAAATATGCTCGGGAGTTTGGAGTCTAAATTTGAGATTTTTAGTACAAGAGATACTGTGTATCAAAGAAGAATAGCTGAAAGAAATATGCTTAAAACCTTCAATCAAATGTAGGGGAGGCTTTATCAACACAAATATGGGGAGAGAAAAAGTAGAAGAAATAAAGAAATCTCTCTGGAAAGTATAATTGCCATAAATAATGAGGACAAGTATAGCTATGTATGTTATCTTCAATTTACATTATCAGAATAGCTATTTGACACATTAACAAAACATTTAATGACTGAAAATCATACAAAATTTTCTCTGTTGTTCAGTATTTGAATGTATTTATCCCCATGCCATTCTGGTTCAACATCAGGAAGAAATTGCATTGCTACATAGCTGTGGACTTTATGTGTGTGTTTTATTTTTTGTAACTGATTTTGTTTCTCATATGACCCTCATCTCAACAACCAAATGAGATTTGGAATAGAGCTGGGTCTCATACCTAACATCTAAAATTGTTTGCTACAAAAACATTTGAAGAAAGAAAAAAATAATTTCATTTAATAATCACTAATAAAAATTTTGGAGTTTCTACCTTCAGCAGTTTATGTCCAAAAATGGACACTGAAGCAATCAACTTTTAAAAAACCATGACAAAAATGGCGTCCTCTAATATTTTGCAGTTGTGTATAATGAATGAATATGTTGTGGGTGATGGTAGATAGAGACACACAAAATATATTTTAATTTTTAAAACATAGGTGCAGGCATAGCTGCATGTTTAAGAAGTCTGCTTTGCAACCATGTGGTTCAAGATTCCCATTGTACTGCATCTTCTACTATAGTTGTATGTTGACCAAAAATTGAATGCAATTTGGTAAGCAGAAACTGTACAGAATCCCAGTATATATACATGTATATGCACCCCCCCCCAATCCTCATCTGTGTTTATATTTCATACATCACCAGTTAAAAAGAAAAAAAATTGTATTATGTTAATATGGTAACTTAACCACTCCATAAAATAATGGCCAAACTGAAATAAGTACTGGAGCTGATATAATCAATTAAAACCCTTCAATTCCAGCTTAGCTGTAGTCCAGTGAGTGAAACGTAAAAGAATGGCAAGTTATGTAAAATAATTAAAATGAGGTGTGAGGTGAATCCGGCCACCCCCGTTCACGGGGACAAAACCGGATTTTAAACTCTGGAGGAAGAAGATACTTAGATACTCCAATTTCTGTTTGACTGCTCCAGGAAAAAGTTTTTTTTCAAATCAACAAAGGGGTTTACTTTTATATATTTTGCTGCCCCATGGAAGAATATGATGAGTTTATCAGGTAAGTGGGATGTTTAAAATTAAGAACATTTTATAATTGAATTGGATTCATTGAGGTGTTATAACCATTGTTTTAAGTAAGTGAATTAAATATGTTTAGAATCTACTTTTGAATGCTTTAACAACCTTTGTGAAAGATGTGCATGTGTGTTTGTTGAAAAACATACACACACAAAGGCATATATATCTTAATACATAAGGAGTGTTTAAAAAAATGATTAGCTTCAAAAGAAAAGGTAAAATATTCAGGAATACAAATCCAGAAATGATGACAAATTTCCAAGATCCACTGGCAAAATATATTGATCATATTATTGTACTAAAACTGGTTTCAATATATCTAACAGGTGAAATTAAGGCTATTAAGAAAAATATTCACTACTTTTATTATTTAAGACCCTCAATTGAAAAAAAGACAATTTTATATAGATACACAAATATTTCATTATTCAAACTCACTTGCCATTTTTAATACTTAACTCTAGTAAATTTAACTCAGTATTATCATTCAGATTTTTTTTTTTAAGTTCAAACTTCTAGCTTTAGATCCCATGTTTTTGCCCAGTTTGAAACGAAAATATTTTTTATTCAAGTTTAACTGTAAATGAAAAGAGGATTAAATAATTCCCATTTCTTTCTTCAATATTTTATAATCTGTACCAATTTACATTAACAGATATATTAATAAATAACACAGTAAAAAAAAATACTGAAAGAGTTTTTTTCTGGATAATTTTGTTTGGTACATTTTTATATCAATGCATTTTGTTTAAAATTGTATTTTATTTAACATTTAAAATACAATGTAGATGTATCAAAATTTATTGTAAAGTGAGCTACAAAATATTTTTGTAAATCTCTTTAAATTAAAGACACCTTCCCGTACTTATAGATAACTATAATAAAGCAAACAGTGTCAAATCCTTAACAATGATGCGAACAGCTAATGAAGAGCAAATTGTTCATATAGATACTTCTCCTTGTCTGTAAAAGACCTTAATGAAACAAACACACAACTTTTTTTTAGGTGCCAAAAACTTGAAGTTAATAATAAAGATTATTAGGACTCAAGAATTTGACTCATGGTAACTAAGATGTCATCAAATAAATGCTGGATTACAAAGAATATTAACATGTCCGTAATTGAAGGTGTAGTTACTGGTGTGTCTTCCAAGAATTTCTATAGAATTCATTTGTTTCCAACTCCAAGGTTTATGGTACTAGGATCACTGAAGGGCCCTACACGGCCATGCGAGTCTACAG
Organism: Octopus rubescens; assembly: GCA_027564515.1. Classification (NCBI taxonomy): domain Eukaryota; kingdom Metazoa; phylum Mollusca; class Cephalopoda; order Octopoda; family Octopodidae; genus Octopus; species Octopus rubescens. The sequence goes on along the minus strand of JAOPUL010000001.1, from coordinate 130,366,980 downwards.
CTCGAACAGCAAAATGATATTTGTTTCCTTCGTGGAATTGAGTTAATGTACAAGCCATCGGAAGAGGTAGAGCTTTAATGTCTCCAACCTGAAATAAACAAAACATTCGTTAAGTTAGAAAAAGGCAAAAAAAATTATGTAACTTTTTTTTTAAAAAGGTGCTGTGGTTTGGCATGTATTGGCTTTTTTTAGTGAATACCATTGCTTAGCAGGAACCAAGAAATGTGTGAGAAGAGAAACAGAATACCAAAAGTATACAGTTCGAAGTGATATCCTCTAACAAATTTGCCAATAAAACTGCTTTCTAAATGCAATAAAAAATTTACCATAATTTGGATATCTGTTATAGATGTTTTACCCTAAAGCATATTTTGGGTTTACAAGAAGTAACAACATAATTGGAAACAACTTTAATGCGCAACAAAGGAGTATCATACTTTCATTTCTTGAAGATTTATAAATTAACTAGGAAAAAAGCAATGCTAATTTACAAACCTTTTTCCATAAGGAAGTGCTAGGTGGGGCACTTCCTTCCTGATAAGCATAGAGTTGATAATTTGAAATTTCAGCATGATTTTCATTTAAAGCCATATTCCAAGATAATACAATGCCTAAATAAACAAAAAAAGAAAAGTAAAATAATAAGATATAATATTTTCAAAAACAAGTCATGTCCCACAGGATCATTTAAAATTTAAATACCACTTACATTTAAGAAATCAATCTAAAACAAGATAAATAACATTTTAGTATAACAATCCAGATTACAGTTTTATACAATAAAAGAAGTTCTATCTGAATGCAAATTTAAAACATCTAATTAATAACAATTTAAATAGTAATGTGGCTGTGTGAGTAAGACCACATAGTTACTTTCCAACTATGTGGTCTTGGGTTCAGTACCTTGGACAAGTGTCTTTTATAGCCCCAGGTTGACCAAAGCCCTGTAAGTAGACTTGGTAAACGGGAACTGAAAGAAGCCCGTTATGTGTGTGTTTGTCCCACCACCACTTGACAACTGATATTGGTTTGTTTATGTCCCTGTAACTTAGCAGTTCAGCAAAACAGACTGGTAGAATAAGTACTAGACTTAAAAACAAGAAATAAGTATTGAGGTTGATTTGTTCAACTAAACCCTTCAAGGCGGTGCCCCAACATGGCTACAGTCCAGTGACTGAATCAAGTAAAATATAAATTACAGTGCTTCTTCCTATAACAACATTTTTTTTCTATCTTAGCTAAGAATTAAAAATAATTAACTTCAGTTGCTTTCAACAACCCTCTAAATGATTTTACTGAAATAGTACAATAAATATGAAATAGCAGCAAATACACTGTATCTCATGAAATTAGAAATCAATGACTGCAAAAAGTGGAACAATAAGACTCCAAATGAATAAACACTGACTAGATTTACTAATTATCAAAGAAATAAGAACTTACCTTGTGCTACCCTTGATATCCGAAGACCTGCTTTGGGTGGTTGATTTTTAAGACCTGTTGATGTTACGGTGGGAGTGGGCTGTGATGGTAATGGAGCTGGATGTTTTGCTACTGGAGTTGTTGAAGATGAGGTACTGAGTAGAGTGGAGACTACTCTCTGAAAGTTAAAAAAAGTATCATCTCATTTTAATCATTCTTAACAACTACTTTGAATATATATTTCATGCAAGCAAGATACTGAATGCATCTCAATTATACATTGATTGAATTTAACCCTTTTGATTCCAACCCACCTGTGACTGTCCTTGGTTTCTATGATACAAACTTCCTGTGGTCTAAATTAAAACTTTACATTAAAATTTCATATTGATTTGTACTTCAAACACCAGTTTAATAATAGCAAAGTTATTTTATTAAATACTTCATTATTTTCAAAATGAAGTGAAATAAAGACAATAAATTTTAACAGAAATAACAAAAAGGTTTTTTAAAAAATTTGAAGTGACTGGAGTAGGCAATTTCCAGTATATCCTTTCTCAAAGGCACTAAAAGATCATAGTCAATACAACTGAAACACATACATACACACACAGAATTTAACCACGCAAATTATGTCTCTTAAAATTCAGGTACATCTATCTTTATTTGCATTAACACATTATTATTTATGTTATTGATGTCATTTTTATGTCCCACAGAGCATCATCATCATCATCATCGTCTTCCTTTAACGTTCATTTTCCATGCTGGCATGGGTTGGACGGTTTAACCGGAGCTGGGGGGGGGGTTGCTACACCATGTTCCAGTCTGATTTGACTTGGTTTCTACAACTGGATGCCCTTCCTAATGCCAACCACATTAGTGTGTGCTGGGTGCTTTTAACATGCCACCAGCACTGGACTATCAACACATGCTTTTATATGGCACCCAACAGATGGATATATTGAGCTGGGACGAATGAATCCGGCCGCTTCTTAGAAACATTACTAGATGCGGCCGCTTCCATCAATAGGCTCTCAATGCACCCGCTTCTAGCGACAGGACTCTCGATGCGGACGCTTCTAGCAATACCATTGTAAAATACTAAACTATAAAAATCAAGTGAAACACCTACAATAAAATGCTGATCCCACATTTGGGACAGTGCAGCACCTTCCCAAAAGCCAACTAAGTCATTCACCAAATACACTACAACCTCTAACCCAGTCTTGAAGTCTCTTCCTCTGACTTTTCTGTCACAACTCAACTCCTGCTTCTCAGATCAAGCTAATTATGCTCCCCTCTATCTAAGCCCATCCATCACGCTCGTTTCTCCTCATCTTTGTCGTTCATACTGTTCTTCTCTCCCAGGTCCAAACACTAAGCATTTTCCCAATACTTCCTCTCTAAAGTACCAGCCCTTTGGGAGACATTTTACTTCAACGATTAAAAGCTAGTAGACTTAGATGAATAGATAAAGAAAAAAATTACAACACTGACAAATCTACCATAGTATGAAATGGAAGACAGAGAGTTGTCAATATTAGTGAAAGTTATATGGTTTTGTTCAGTTTGCATTTATTTCCTATACTGAATTAGAAGGCACTGGAAATATAAATACCATATTTGATGGCATAAAAGAGATGCACACACATATTAAACACACCCCAATTTCAGCAGTGAATATTCAGGAAAATGTTTTTAGTGCAATAAAGCTTATGGAATGTCTAACTTAGGGGGGAGGGGGGTAAACCTTTTTGAATAATCACTTAACCATGAAGTGAGAGTGGCTTTTATTTTCAGCTTGGATGAAGAGTCAAGTGGAGTAGGTCAGTCAGGAGGCCAAAACCAAAATTTCATACTCATTCCTTTATATATTTATAAAATCTAAATACACTTTCTCCAAGCATAAATAAAAAAAAAAATGTTACAAATGAACCCCACCAAAAACAAAAACAGCTATCCTGTTTTATATTTTTGCTCACCAAAATCTATGATACCCTAAATATATTAATGCTCATCCAATTGAATCAATAAAAACAAAGAGAAAATTATGTTATCTTAGAAATGTAAAGTAGTCAACCTAATCACAATAAAATATTCAACTGAAAGTTGTACTGTCTCAGCAGCCAAAACATTTTCCCCCTGACTTTTCTTCTCATTGCAGTTTATAATTTCAAACTCCTTTTACATAGTTAAGCAGCAATTAACTACATAATCTTCATGCAGAAAATACCTTAGGGAAATTTCCCAGTATCATTTGTTTAAAATATATGCAGAAATAATATTTGATTTATTAAAACCTATTTTATACTTTTGCCATAAATATAAATAACTAGCTAGAAGAAAAATATCAAGTGAAGAATATAATCACTTACATCTTCACTTTCAAGGTATACAGTTCATTCAATGTTATACTAGTGTACCTATGCCATTTAAACTGACAGCAAATGTTTATTTTAAATTTATTGGAAATGATAAAAGAACACTACATTTATTTTTTTAAATACAGATATTATTTACAGGTTTACTCTTACATTACGACTTTGACTGTTTCTTCTATTTATCATAGCTTGTGCTTTAAGATATCTTCTTCTATTCTGTTCTTCAGTTTCTTATTGAATTTTTCGTAATTGTCTTTCTTTCATTTTTGATCTCCTTAAACCTCTTTCTTTTACAGTTTCATTTTGAATTCTCTGTGATGCCCGTTTCCTCAGCTTTGCCCGCCTTAAATTTCCCCCTTCTTCAGTTTCATTTTGGCGTTTCATAGCTTCACGCTTTCTTGCTTGCCGTCTTATTGCATTAATTCTTTCTTTTGAAGCACTGGAATATCTTTTTCTACCCTTTTCTCTTCTTGCTTCTAATTGTTCTTGACATAAGTTTGAGCGCCACCTTCTTTGTCGCTCCCTTGCTAATCTTCTTTTCCTTTGAAGAGGTGTCTCCTCAACAGTTGAATTAGAAGTATATAAAATATATACAGAAATAATTATTTGATTTTATCAAAACAATATTTTATACTAAGACTACTACTCTAAATATAATTAACTAAATGCTAGAAGCAACATATGATGTAAAGAAAATAAATCATTTTCCTTTTAATTCTCAAGGTACAGTTCACTAAATAATTATGTTATACTAGTGTACCCATACCATCTGTTATGATGGGAAATGTTTATCTTACTTAAATGTATCGAAAATGATAAAATTAATTTAAAATATAGAAGACTATATATAGAAAACAGATATTTTATATGTTTGTTCCTACATCATGAATTTGTTTGTTTCCTATATTTCTGTAGCATATGCATTAAGATCTCACATTCCATTCTTCTTTAATTCTTTGTTAACTTCTTCATGACTGTCTTCTCATATCTCCTTTAATTTCTTTCATATGCAATTTCATTCTCGAAGCTATGCCATCCTTAAATCTGTTTCATTTTGGCATTTCAGAGCTTCACACATTGACTGTTCTTAATGCATCAGCTCTTCCTTCCTGAAGCACTGGAATAGTCTTGCTTACTTATTTTTTTCTTTGTAGTAATGGATATCAATCTCCATTACCACTTCAGTACTTGATAATCTTGCCTGATATAAGTTTTTTTAAGCTTTCATGCCAACAACACCTGGTCCACGCTCTGTCCAGGATTACAGATCCTAAACAGCCTCATTGTCTTGCAAGAAACTAAGGAATAAACCTTACTAAAAAAATCGGGAGTGAAGCTTCTTAGATGATCTGATGTTCAACTGGAAAATCTACAGGCAACTCTCATACAGCCAAACTGGTGTCAAATATACTGCTTTGGACTTCATTGGATCACAAACCAAGACAGAAAACCTGGCACCTGGGAAACTCAGAATCTCAATACACTAGGCTTTTGTACCTTGGAGAGGTCACTTCAGGGTCACTGTAAAAAACAGCAGGTGTTGCAACTTATACTGGGTAATATAAAACTTTGTTTTTTTTTGCGATAGATGGATGCCAGAAATGAAAGACAAAATTTATTTCTCTTTTTGTTTCTAACTGTTCTTTCCTTTTTTGTCATTTGCTCACTAATTTCCTTTCTTTAAAAGGAAGTTTCCATAATGGGTGAATTAGAAGTATAAACACAATATGTGGTGTATGCGCACATGCACTCAAATACATCACATTGTAGACACTAAAATAAATTCAGCTTCAATAAATGGTCTCAACTGCAAACAGGGTAGATGAACCAACAATTTAGCAACAACAGTATGGGCAGTAGAAATAAAGGGATGTCAATAGGATCATAAAAAACCACCACCTCCCCTCAACAAAAAAAGATAAGTAAATATCAAATCCCAAGCATGATTGCTATTAGCTTATTCCCTTACACGCAAATATAGAAATACTTTTAGAAACCAATTAATGAAGTGCACAGCCACAGACAAAGTCCTAATAAAAAACAATATAAGAAAATGAACACCAGAGAACAATCACTAGAAACACGAAGCATAAACTAAAGAACTTGCTCCACACTGATGGATGAGGAAGATTGTACTCAATATATGTTGTGGCATATATGGTTTATTTAAACTGGCTCACACAAACATACACTACTCAACATTGACTTGTGACTTCAGAGTAGACAGAGATAGAAGTCGATATGGAAGGTAAAGGAACTTGCTGTTGGGAATAGTTTTAAGGAATTTCTGATTGATATATATGACTGTAACCCATGCTTGCATGGAAAAACGGATGTTAAATGACGATGATGATGATGAAGGAGGAGTTAGATACCTATAGCATAGATAACAACTGGGAATTCTATGAAATAACTTGCTTTGGGCTACAAATCAGATGTGTGGCTGGTGCAAAGTGCTAGTCAAATCAAAGGTGATGTGGTGATGGAATGACACAGTTGATAAAACTGTAATGGCCATGAGACAAGATTGGAAAAGCCAGAAGGAACATACTAAGTAGAGAGCATTATTAAATAACTAGAAGGACAACTAGGCAACAGGTGTACTTGGCTAAAAGTGAAGCAGAAAGAGATTTGCACATGTCCTGCAATAGGGAAATCAGAGGCATGAGGTGTTCAGGATTGCAAGATAGTGTGTTAGAGAGAACCAAGACATTACTGGGGAGCAATGTATCTGAAATAATGAAGGCATTCTTGTTATCGCTGTAGAAGACAAGAAAGTGGCATGGAAGTATTATCACGAAAGGCTATTGAATGAGGAGAATGCTTGGGATAAAGAAGGCACTACCTCATGCTGACCACTACAGAGGGACCAGCAATTCAAGTTGACAGCAGTGTGGTGAGGAAAACTGCTGGACCATCAGGGATAATTGTGGAGATGCTCAAAATACCTGGTGAGTTAGAATACATGATAACTATCAGGATAGTTAATCAAGTAATACCGGAAGGTTTCATACCCAAAGAGATGCCTTACAGAGAGGAAATAAACCATTGGATCAGGTTACAAAGGTCACAGATAGTCATAACACAATTAATCCATAACAGAGTAAACCTACATGAAATGTAGACAGATTGATGCCCAGCAGAGGCATCACTTATGCAATATTCCTAAAGAGAAATACTTGTCTAAGAGCGAACCACTATTCCTGGCATTTGTTGACATGAAGATGCCACATTCCGTAATTTGGAGATTAATAAGAAAACTAGAAGTAGACAAAAAGCTTGTAAGAAGTTGCCATGAGTAAAGTGAAAGTCAACAATGATTTAGAGATGAATTTAGCATGAAGTTAGTGGTCCAGCAAGGTTCAGTCCTCAGTGCTATTTTATTCATTATAGATATACAAGCTATCAGAGAGAAGTTTAACATCAGCTGTCCATGCGAATCTCTATACACTGATATTCTAATTCTCATAGTTGAATGTATAGGAGAGTTAGAGAGAAAATTCCAGACACTGAAGCTAAACCTAGAAGGCAGGTCTCCAGTGTCATCAGGGAAGTAGCCTGACTCAATATGCAGAAAATGAGTCGGTATAAAGTCTTGATGAGAATGGGTATTGAGGAGGTGTAGAGCAGTGAAAGAAAATGAGGCACAGAGTGAGGGAGCAATAAGGGAAAGAGACAATGTAGTGTACCATAGAGGTAGAGAAAAGGGGAAGAGCAAAGTGTGAATGACCCCATACACACACACACACAAAACAAAGGAAGATAACTGGTAACTATAATATTAGTGGAGTTACCTCTCTTTGTGATATGAAATATAGACAACAGCATTTATTATAAGAGTGATTATTAAACAATGGGAATTGTTAACTTTTTTTTTGAGATTTCCAGTGTACATTTACATTTCAATAGGGACAAAATTTACTAATTGTGATTTATAAGGGCATTCAACATTGACTATCATTGCCAGTATAGTAGTGATATTAAGTGCTATTTTCAAAGAATGAGTCCTTAATTCTCATAGCACATGGGTAGTAGCCCTGCATCTTGCATCACAGATATTGTGCTTGTAGGCTTAAAAATTATCATAAAGAAAAACCACTACATTAAATGAGAAGTATGGTGCCTTTTCATTAAATTTGTTACAGAGTATATCCACAATGCACACCATTAATTATGGGCAATAAAATCCTAGAAAAAGATATCTCTTTAGTACTATGATGTTTGGGAAAAAAAGTGTTTAGTTAGAGTTATTATAGTTTCTGTGAAGCAAATTCAAAAGTGACCTCTGAATTTTAACAGCACCTGCTGTAAATCAACATTGTAGAATCATACAATCTACACAATTGTTTTTCTCTCTCTAGAAATTCAATTTGATTTTCATAATGATGGTGTACTAAGTTCACTCTCAATCTTACTATTCAGTTTGTGTTGTGATGCACACATGGTCACAATGCCACAAAGTATTTACTGTTTAAATGTGCATATTTTATAACTCTAACATTTTTCATTATGTAACTTTTTTAATATTATTTTTAAAAATATGTTTTTAACATCAGACATTCAGGATCAGGTGAAAACTTTTTTTCCAATAAGAATCTTAAAACTAAAATATAGTATTTTACATGTTGCAAAAGTGAAAAAGTATTTTAACCACCCTGCACAGTATTTTTGAATGTTAATTTTGTGGAGTATAACTTGTGTTAACAGCACACAAGATAGCATCTATCTACAGTACAGATTTGTCACAATAAAAAAAAAACCCCCAATGCTTTATTGTTATTAATGTCAATTTTACTTTCTGATTACTTCATATCACCTATTACCAACAAACTTTTGCTGTATTTATTCAGACATTGACAGATACAATCTCCAATGTGGGCATACTTTATGAACTACAACAAAAATTTAATATCATTATCATAGAAAAATGTAACATTATTATGATTTAAACGCTATGTTATACATCAGTTAGCTTGGATAATAGATTAACTTAGTTCTAGTCATGCCATCCCAAATATTGTAATACACATAGGGACCAGGAAATAATAGTTTACACATATCATGCACACACTCAAATTTTCAAGTTTAAAATTCTGGGAAAAAAAACAAAAAAAAAAAACAAAAAAACATGTATTATACACATATAAATTCAGGACATTAATAACCCAGTGCTATTCCAGTAGAGGTAAACATTTCTTCACATGCAACCTACTCATGCCAGAAAATATTTAACATAAAACTTTCAATAGTTCCTAGAATTAAATGAAAATACAATATCTAATTTGGTTCTGGCTATTAACCAAACTCAAAACATTATCTAAGCTACATTGGGACATTTACAATATGAAATCCAAGAAAAAAATTTGATTTTTTTTTTCAGCTTACCTGTGAGTTTTGTTGCACTGGGGCACTTTGAAGTGGTGGAGGTGGTCGTATTGCCTTTGTTAGATCAACTGAGGATACTCCAGTGGATTGTTGAGCTGGCCGTAATTGTGGTAAAGAACCTGCACTTGCAACTGTACTTGATACAATTGGTGGTCTCACTGAAGAGTTCTGTGTTCCTGTAGTAGGTACTACTGTAACTAATGCACCCGGCCGGATATTGGGTGTTGATGTAAGAACATACTGGCATACACCAGGTTTTGCTGCTCCTACACCTTGTGTTACTGTTGGGCTGATGATTTGAGTCCCAGCAGGTGTACTTAAAAGAAATGATGTACCAAAAGGTACTTTTGGTTGTTGTACTGGTGTTACCTGACGAACAACTTGTTGGGAGACAATGTTTGACCGCACAGATGCCATGGGTGCAATGGCAGCTGTGTGGACAACATTCTTTCCATTTGCTTGATTTTTAAATGGTGCTTCATCATCCCCTGTTAAATCTATTAATTTTACACCTGCAGTTGGTGCCTGACTTGTAATAGGTTTAGTAAGAATACTCCGGGTTGTAGTAGTAGTATTTGTTGCTGTTGTTGCAGTTGCAGTTGGAGGAGATACAACAATTAGACCAGAAGATTGGTAAACCAAAGCTGGTGACGTAGACACTTGGTTCAAATTTGTATTACGTGATGCATCAAGTAAGCTTTTAACTGTAGTGGACTGATATTTGGTGACTGGTGTAGTTAACTGACTGCTCACTTGTCCATTCTTTGACTGATTATTATTATTATTGTTATTGTTATTAGGTGGCAGAATCTGGAATAACAAATTTAAATTACCTCATTAAATTTTGTTTCTCTGCAACAAAATAAATGAATTTCACAACAATTTGATAAATTAAAAATATTTCAGTAGTTTTAACAAAACAACTATATTGATCATAGAGATATAAGAAAGTGACAGTCCTTCCCCATTTGACTAACTTATGAAAAAAATATCTTGTATACAAAACTGAAAAAAGAGCAAGTTTATTTTGGAGAATTAATGTTGACATAAAATAATGTTACTGGAAAGATAATTCCTTTATATGATAGTATTCAGGAACATGTTCAGCATACTTCTAAAAAGCCTCTTTATATATAGCTTTAATCAATGTCATTAGAGCCATTTATATATAGCAAAATAAAAATTAGAAAACATATTTCAACAATCACATTACACTCTTCATCTGTATTGTGTGAATGTAACCCCCTTCCCCAAATTTTAACAAATGTGAATTAAAATACACGTTTCCATATTTGTGCCATGAAGCAATATCTCGATTTTCAAACAACTCGACAATCCAAATATATTTTACTTACAAAAATGTTGTCAAATAATGAAAATGTATTATCTAAATAGGAGATTTGCTACCTTTTCTTAAACAAAAAACAAGTATAAAAATGTTCTGTATTATCTGACACAAATATGAAAATGCATGGTATTATAATATTTGAAATGTCAAAGGAGAAGTAAGCACGTGTAAAAGAGAAAAAGTAAACATACTTAGTTGATACATTAAAACTATGTTAACAACAAAAACAACAACAATCGGCAAATATGAATAAATACAGAAACTGTGACACCTTGAGTTTTTATCTCAAGAACAAAATATTTTTTAGATTTATTATACAAGACTAAAGTTAGAAATATAAATTCAGCCAAAACTAATTCTTGGAAGATTATTATACAAAATATGAAATATATCTACTCTAGAAATCCAAAAGGATTGTAGTGAAGAACTTTTAACACTGGGGCAAAAACAATAATTCATAATTATTATGGTAATTATGTAAAATTATATGTTCAGGTTACATTCTTTTTTTTTCCATCTATATTTCATCACTAATTGATTTATTCAAATATACAGGATTAATATGCTATAACTACATCTATATTATGTTTAAGATTATACAAATTTATCAATATTAGTAAACCTAAGAAAATAGATTATATTTAAAGATCTTACAAGAATCTACCATTTATCTACCAACAACTTAAAACATTTGTAAAAGTATAAACATTAATTATGTATGAAAATTATTAGTCAAATTTTATGGGTTCATAATTCATGACTACTAAAAAAAAATTCATAAATAGAATTATTTGTGAATATGAAAGACAACTAAATATCTTCCATGTTTAATATTTTTCTCACCTTTTTCTTAAAGACTGCTAAGGGAGTAGTATTATTGGACAGTAAGCCTGAAGTCACTGAAGGCTGAGCTACCAAATTAGACTGTATAGTATCTTGAGTGGTGATTGCACGAGACCAATGAGAAGATGAGTTTTCAGATATGCCAAGATTTGCTGAAACTGCCACAGGGGCTGAGAGTGATGAAGGTGATGATGATGAAAATGATAAAGAGGAAGAAGGTGATTGAATGGGTTTCTTTTGTGTAGTTATTTTGACTGTTTTAGTTGAACTGGGAGTTTGGGAAGTCTGCAACAAGGATAAAAAAAAAAAAATGCTATGATAATAGGTGTAAAACATGACAAGTATGATAATGGGATGACTGCAATATTTTAAAAAAATGATGTGATCACAATAGGTGTAAAACATAACACCTTTATATAGCCAAAATATATTAGAATTATAAAGTATAAATGATTGATTTTGATGAAACATGATGATAATAGTGGTGATGATGATAATTATGATCATAAATACACTAGAGTTAAAAGTCTAGATTACATGAAAACTAAGGATTGGCTCAGAAATAGCCATTTTATTCTCTTCACTTCTGTGAAAACTGTTATAAGAATGGCTACCAATATTATTTTCCTACTATCACATGTATACAATCAACTGAACTTAAACATCACTCAATCTATATTTAGCAGCCATTTTATTATCATCCACCCCTTTATAACAATTAAACGATGTAGTATAACCTACAATGTGACATTCGCAGTTGGTGTGAACATCACCCTAGTGTGTATGAAAAGTAAGCATATATAATTAACCTTGTAAATGAAAAGCAAATTACAATGGGTGTACTAATGGTAGTGTAAGGTTTAGACCATATTATATATTAAATCAAGTTATAAATATTACAAAATAAAAGTTTCAAGATTACTTTATTTAAACATTTACCCAGCTAATTAATCTAATGCTTGAATTACATACTCAAATAAACAATATTAATATGTTGGGGATGTCAAGAGAAAAATAGCAACTATTTCCCATAACATTCAAGAAATTGACATTTCGAAGGGCATATGAAGGGAGGAAGAGGGGGCTAAAATACAGCTAAGCAATAAATTGAGAGAGTATAGGCATTTAATACAATGTTAACGCCCTAAGTTAGTTGGGAATATATTACCTTCCAAATTTATATGTATTCAATAGTCTTATTAAAAACCCCTAACAGGCAAGATATTTTAAGAAGGGTATTAAACTTGATTAATACATTATTGATGCTTATTTTATCAGTCAAGAAGAATAAAAGACAAAAACTAAAATACAATGTTGCATCTAGCCTGTCTAGTGCTCCACTTAATCACTTCTTTGAAATACCTAATAAATTTCACCCCATGCCCACCAACCCACCTCAACAAGTAATGCATTTGGGTCTATGCATAATTCATTAAAAATATTAAAAACTATAAAACTATCAAAAAGATGATTATCCAATTGTTTTCGTGATAAAGTATTTATATCTATACTAATTTGTGACAGTCCTACCATATTCCTATAGTCTCATCAGTTTTAACAAAACATGTAATAATTATAACTCATGATACTGAGCTGTCAATAAATTTTTAAAAAATATTAAGAGGAAAGGATACAAGAATCCTTGATAGCTTAATTGCTTTGTTTTATTGGCTTAATTTGTTATTCAGCATTTATCTTCCTTCTGAATTCAAAATGTCAATTTTCAAGTAGTCTCCAATTGTATCAATTGTTTTAAAGAGTGAAGGCTGATAAAATATGTACTAACAACAGTCTGGGCCAAGTTAAAAAACAAAGCAAAGCTGTATTATAGTTTACCTTTCCTTCATCAACCTGAACAGCAACATGTCTTGCTGTAATTGCCTGAAAGAGAAAAAAAATCCATGTAATTAATAATTACATTCTAAAACCTCAACATGAAAAAATAATAACAAAAACATTTTTTTAACACAATATAAAATATTCTAAATTATTTTATTAAAATTGAATGAGATTTGTTTATTAAGAAAAAAAAAAAACGATATTGTAGGGGAGAAAAGTACATAGGCATGGTCATGTGGTTAAGTTACTACATTGTTTCAAGTTTGATCCCATTGCATGGCATCACTATCAAGGCCTTAGATTGACCAATGCCCTCAGAGCGAAATTAGGTAAATAGAGGGATCATTCCTGTTCTTGGGTGGTAGACTTAATCCACTGCTAGGCTTCCCACCACTAAATGGCCCCTGAATGTTATTTGCTTCTAGCATCTGGGTCAGGTCACAGGTTATAAGGGTATCTTTTGCCTTTTCCCCCACCAGACCTTCAGAGACCCTAAAAAAGAGCACTGCCCTTCCTCCTCTGACTTGCAAAAAAATGTAATAAAAATTTCATGTTGAAATGTACAACTTAAATTTTCCTGAAATGTTTGCTTCCTAATTGTGAATATCCAAGTTACATATTTGTTAAAAAGCATAAAATTCCAAGTGACAAAAAAAGTTCAGATCATGTTTATAGGATTAAAAAAAAGATAGCACTAGAATAAAAAATAATAACCCACTTTAAACAACAGGTGAAGCCCCAAAACATACACTTTATTACCTTAAGGGCAATAGCAGCAGCTTTTCGTTTTTCCTGTTTTTGTTGCAGCACAGTAAGTTCAAGAACTTCTTTATGTAATTCTTTTGCTTGTGCTTTCCAATATTCATTTGTAGCTTGTAATTCATCAATCTTAACCTGAAGACCTTCTAAAGTGGTTTCTTTACTGTTTAAAATATTTATGACTTCTCTTTTCACAATCTCAGCTAATTCCTAGGATTAAAAGAACAAAGACAATATAAATGTAATTGAGTTACGAGACCAGAGTCAGTACAAGTTAGATGTATTTTGGAAGTGAAAAATATAAGTCATTGTTTATGTTGTGTAACTATATATAGTACTGAGTAATTTAATAGTAAAAGAATTTAAATAATAAATGCTTATATCTTTGCAACATGTGAGGTGCAGGTATGGCTATATGAATAGGAAGTTCACTTCCCAACAACATGGTTCCTGGTACAGTCCCACTGCAAGTGTCTTCTACTATAGTCTCGGGCCGGTCAAAGCCTTGTGAGAGAATTTGGGGAGGCAGAAATTCTGATGTGTGTATATGTGCATGTGTAAGTGCTTGTGCTTACTTTGATAGATAGGAAGGAAAACTCATTAACCAGTACTAAGAATTAGGATTGACCCTCTCCCCAGTTATCTATATTTAAGAACATAGGTGCAAGCATGGCTGTGCAATGAAGTTCATTTTGCATAGTTTTGGGTTTAGCCCAACTGTATGACACTTTAGGTAAGTATTTTGTATGATAGCCCTGAACTGACCAATGTCTTGCGAGGGAAACTAATAGACAGAAATTGCAGGAAGCCCACCATATATATGTATGTGCATGAACTTTGATACTTTACAAATCTCTGTGTGAGTGAAATGGTGTTAATATTGACATTTATTATTTACAATATGACCAGTCACTCAGTGCTTTTGAAGACCTGTGGAATAAAGAAACCCCTTACTTGAAAAACAGGTAATGGTTGGAAACTAGCAGAGAACCTAGCAATAAAATCCTACTTCAAATAACTCCCCATTCAAACCCATACTAGTATGAAATAAAATAGACATTAAAGAAACAAAATTTGCATATGTGCTAGTTTGTGAGGTATATATCACATGAGCGAAGCAGTTCAAGCTGTGGAAGGTACCTGCTGAGGTTGGTAGTTTCATGGTAGTTGGTGCACCCACACTTTGTGCATTGCTTCACTCTGTATGTGATTTGAAAGTTACATAGATGAACGTGCAGTTGATCACAATAAAGTAACCAGATGGTTCAAAAAATTTCGCTTGGGTTGCAAGAACCTCAATGATCAGGCAAAGTCAAGTAGACCTAAAACCATGGATTCTGAGGCCATGTTCCAAGCCACAGAGGCAAATCAGGCTAGCTTGGCATCTTACAGATGTATGCCATTAAAAAAAAAAATAGACGATCGAATTTTTGTCGAATCAGACCAAGGAAACAATGTTTTTCCATTGATCTTTCTAATTGCTAATACTATCTATGAGTCGCAACTCCAGGTAGAAGGAGCAACGTGAAAATAAAGTGTCTTGCTCAAAGACATAATGCATCACCCGGTCCGGGAATCAAACTCACAACATCACAATTGTGAATCTAATTCTCTAACCACTCAGCCATGCGCCTTCACAATGTGTACCATTGTGCAGAAAAGATACCTAGCATTGGTTAACAGAAAGTGAGCTCTTATGCAGCAAGACAATTAGAAGTAGTAGATAGCTTCTGTTACCTAGGCAACCAAGCTAGTAGTGGAAGAGGAAGTTCTGAAAGTGTAGATGCTAGAATAACAGGTTGGGCAAAGTTCAGAGAACTACTACCTTTGTTGGTAACAAAGGGCCTCTGCCTTAGAGTAAAAGGCAGATTACATGATGCCTGTGTATGTACAGCTATGCTACATGGCAGTGAAACATGGGCTGTGATTACACAGGACATGTGAAGGCTTGAAAGAAATGAAACCAGCATGCTTCGCTGGATGGGTAATGTCAGTGTGTATGTATGACAGAGTGTATATGATTTAAGAGAAAAATTGGGTATAAAAGGCATCAGATGTAGTGTGCAAGAGAGAAGACTGTGCTGGTATGGCCATCTTCCTAACATGCCTATCTGCACACTCTCCATGCCTTCACATATCTATCATACCCCGATTCCAGCCACTTCCAATTCATCTCATCATCACTTGCTACATACCTACCAGACCCACCTCCCAACCACTTCAATTCCTCCCCTCACATTTTTATGGTACATACCCTTCTATCCCTTCTGTACTACCCCCACTGTTCCCAGTAGGCAGGGCTTCTCTCTCTCATTCCAACTATCTCTCAATCTCTCTCCCACTTTCCTCTCCTTCCTTGTCTTACTGAGGTAGCCAAGTATCTCCTTGATAGTAAATAAAAGAGCTACCTCTGTCCCTCTATCATACTCTAATTACTCGGTTCCACTTCCTCTCTCAGTTGAGAGGTCCTTGTCTTGTGATTTCGCAGGTGCTGGTGCCACATAAAAGGCATCCGTGTTGGTTCCACATATAAAACACCCATACTGGTGCCATGTATAAAGCACTGGTGCTAGTGTCACATAAAAAGCACCGAGTTACTCTGTAAAGTGGTTGGCATTAGAAAGGGCATCCAGCCATAAAAATCATGCCAAAACAGACAATTGGAGCCTGGTGCAGCTCTGACTTGTCAACTCCTGTCAAACTGTCCTACCCATGCCAGCATGGAAAACAGACATATGATGATGATGATGATGTTGACAATATATATAAGACATTAAAACTATAATAAAAAATATCAATATACCATTACATTAAAAAAATTTCCAAAAGTACTGGTTTTTTTTTCTTTTAATTTGTATTTTTATAATGAAATATTACTAAAATGGTAATGAAATCTTATGACACTTTTAATACAGAAATATTTAACTCTTAACATCAACTTGCTAAGATCACTTTTAGTTCAATGATGTAAGCATATTGTTTTAATCCCATCAAAATTTCATGCTTATGTTCCAAACACTAGTTTAATAATGACAAGGTTAATTTTCTGTCTTTATTTTGAAAATGAACTGAAACAAATGAGGTGTATATCAACAGAAATACAGTAACAAGAGCTACAGAGTATGTTATTTGAAAAATGTTCCTTTGAATTGAAAGACAAAAATACCCAAGTTCAAAGTACAATGCAGTAGTAATTCTAAGCACAAAGATATTTCTAAAACGAATGAATGCTACCTTTTCAGATATCTTGATATACTTTTGGTCTGAATTTGATGTTTTTTCTTGATCGTCTTCTTCGTCTGTTGTTACTGAATCTTCAGAGGGTTTTTCACTAGAATCACTGTCTTTACTAGACTCTTCCAATTCGTCAACAAATGGGATAGAGTCTAATTTGAAACCAATCCGTGACCCTAAGTTACCAATTACATCGTCTAAACGAGATCGTTTTACTGGGGCAATTTCTGCTTCAGTCCACTCATCAGTTTCCTCAGCAGATCTTTTTTTATCATTATTTTCCCAACTTTCTGAAATTTCATGAGACTTAGTAACACTTGACAAATCTTCATTGGAATTGTTTGTTGAAAATTGTAATGGAGATGGTGTTTTAGAAAGCCTTTCAGAATTGCTGTCAACTTCTTTGCAGTTATCATTATCCAGATCAGCCTCTTCCTTTTCATCAGAATTAGATATATCCTTATTTATTTCTGTATCATCTTTATCAGATGTAGAAATATCCTTATCTGGTTCTTTAGATTGTAATGGTGCTGACACAGATGAATCTGAAAATAAAACAAAACCAACCCTATAATCAGAGATAACTCAAAAATTCCTATATAACATATATGCATAATTAATTTTTGCAATAGACTTCATAGAAATAATTAATTTCAAACAAGAAACTTAATATTAATGAAACATATATTAAAAAAAATAAAAAAATTTGAAGAATAGTACCCATTTTTTTAGCAACTGAAACTGAGGTACATACAAACTGGAGCAAGTAACAGTTCTAGAAACTTCACAGTTATCAAGCAAATCAAACAAATTCCTTTCTGGATTGCATTTATATATAAAATGCTTTTTACTAAATATTTTGCAAATGAGAGGTATAATTGAGGTTTATATATCTCCCCTACCTCTCTCTCTCTCTCATACACACACACATCTTAGACTAATCAGGAATGACTTGACAGTAACAGTTATCTTTGCATTTGCATTATAACCAGGGCTAACAGATGAACAAAAGGACCGTTTCTGTGAGGTTATCTTGGATATTATTTTGGTAACAAATTTTTTGACTATCAAGGTAGCAAATGGACTCATTAGGCAACACCATGATGACTATTTTTGTTAAACATGTGACTCTAGATATGGTATGAGGAATAAAGAATGAGGAGGGATCGCAGCTCCTGCAGCTCTGTGACACAAATGACTTAACCCATTACAACAATAACTTCAGGCAAACAACCAGCCACTGTATAAATCTACTAATCAGGTGAACATGTAAGCCAGATAGATTTCACACTCATCAGGAAACAGGACAGTAACCGTAAAGGATGGACAATTTAACACAGACTAGTGATCACTAACCTCAAGGTAAGAGCTAGCCACATTCTGAGACACTAGAGAAGGAAGGACAGTATGGAAGCTGAATGACCCTCTAGCCAGACATAGGCTCATAGAAATACTAGCCGATGTATAAGATAAAGAGATATACATGCATATGATGATGAGGAGACTGACAGCACAGAGAATAACTGAGAATTTCTACAAGACAACCTGCTATGAGCCATAGACAAGATCTGTAAGGATGGAGCATGGTTCCAGCTAGACTCAATAGAGGGACTACCCCTATGCAGACTCAATGGAGAGACAAGCTATTGAAGTTGACAATTATATAGTTGATTTGCTCCAGGTCTACTTCAATTGAGTAGGCCTATAACCAAAGCCTTGAACATTCCATATTTTCCTAAGTGCAGGGCAGTAAGTGTGTCATCTGAAGGAATATTGCTATTAAGGAGGTGCCATATCCATTGACTGTGTAGTAGTATCATCATCAACTGCTAGAAAGGCAAAAGAAATGTTCTAGAAAAAAGTAACTATAAACGTTTTTAACTGATGGACCATGTCATAAAGAAACAGAAAGAATTAGAGTACAACTAATTAAGAGGAGAATTAGCTTAGATGAGATGCAGTTTGGGTTAATGCCTGAATGTAAACACCATCAATGTCCTCTTCCCAGTGATATGACTACAGAAGTTCTTAGCTACAGTAAACCATTACACCCGCTTTCATAAAGATGGAGAAAGCCTTTAACAGAGGACCATGCAGTGTAGTCTTGTCATTGCTAAGAAAACTAGGTGTAGATGACTAGAGTGTAAAAGCTATTCAAGCCATGTATAAAAATACTATCAGCAAGGTGAGAGTTAGTAATGAGTTTAGCAAGGAATTTAACATGCAAAGTGTCTATCAGGGCTATTCTCAATTTCCTCCTGTTTATTATAGATGTCCATAGCAACTCCTGCATACCAACGACCTAATTCTGACAGCTCTCTGTCAAGGAATTACAAAAGAAATTCCAAATGTGGAAGCAAATCCTAGAATTGAGAGGCCTAAGTAAAAATGAAACTTTTATTTAGCAGTGAAGAAGACAAGACTACAATATCTAGGAAGTGGTTATGTCTGAATGTTTGATATGTAAAAAATGTTTAGAAATCTGATAAGGCGAGCCAAAGAAATACAGTGGGGTCACAGATAGGATGACAGAGAATAAAGACATGGTCAATTTAACAGATGTATGGGAGTAGTTAATAATAGCAGCAGCCATAAAATAAATTCTTTAAAATACTCAGAAGGTTCACTAGAAGTAGTTGATAACTTCTGTTACCCAAATGATCCAATTAGTAGTAGAGGTGGGTGTTCTGAAAGCAAAGTAGCAAGAGTAAATGCAAAAGTGAAACAGTTCAAGGAGCTATTAATTCTGCTGACAACAAAAGGGAGGACTCGCTCTCTAAGTGAAGGGTAGATTGCATGGATGATGCTTATGTATGAAGTTTGATTTTGCACGATAGTGAAACATGGGCATTTCATGTTGAGGTATTGTGATGGCTGAAAAAAAATGAAGCAAGCATCCATTGCTGGCTGTATTAGCATGCTTGGACAACAGATTACAACTGAACTGAGAAAAAAAAAAATAGGTATAAGGAGTGTCACATGTAGCATACTACACTGGTTTTAACATTTGATGCTTATAGAACACAACAGATTTTTTAAAAAAAGAAAAAAAAAGTGCCATGCAATCTAAGTGGAAAGATCATGCAAAAGAGAAAGACCAAGGATGAAAGTTGATCTCAAAGGCTGAACTTTATGAAAGAGATGACAAACAATGTTATGTTAGAGAAGACCACCCATCCCATGAAAGCATAGAAAAGGGTGGGTGCATGATGATGATGATGATGATGATGATGATAGCAGTGTAGTGAGTACAACATCTGATAGTTAGTTGCATTTGATGTTTGTGGAGGTGGATTTTGTACAGGCTACATACAAGTCACTTTGAATGTGGTTGATGCAGTGTTGAAGTCATTATGTAGTAATGACTGGGAAAGGTGGGGTAACTATGATGTCAATTGTATATGAGGTTGTATGAATGTTTTGAGGAGTTGTAGGAGGATCAAGTAAATGTAAGTACAAAATAGTGGATGAGAGAATGCATATTTGCAGTACTTCATTTGGGAAATTATGAATTCTAGACGTAATGTTGCGATGCTTTTCCCCATCAGCCCAATTTTCAGATTCTGGGAAATTAGCAGTGTTGGTAGTTGTTGTTGAAGAGTGAGATAATTTCTTCACACTTTATATGTTCATTATCACATTTTGAAATTCAACAAATTACATCAAGGTAAAACCCCACCAGTGATTATTAAATGATAAAACCTCAAATACTAAACAACCTTTAAATTTCAGTAATATTCTCTTGACTTTAAATTTAAAATCTATATTACTTGTTTTAAATTACTGTTATGGGTCTACTTTTTTTTTTCAATAAAAACAGAGCACCTAGTCTTGAATTCAAAGAACTAAGATGAAGAGAAAAAAGTTGACATCATAAGCTTTTCATTACCAACCCACCTGAAATCACCCAAAATGTCTTTTGTCTTTTATGACTGAAAACAATGGATACCAGTTTCACATTCACCAGTAGTGATTCAGAATTTGAAGGATTTTCAAAAGAAAAAAAAAAGAAATATATGAAATATGCAACAAGTATATAACCACATGCATGATGGAGGATCAGGTATTTCAATTTCTAATTGCAAAAGCAGTGACTCCAACAATAGCTCTAATAATCCTTTCTATACTGGGCACGAAGGCCTGAAATTTTGAGAGGAGGGGAGTAGTCGATTTTCTCAACCCCAGTTCGTAACTGGTTCTCACTTTATCGACCCTGGAAGGATGAAAGGCAAAGTTGACCCGGCGGCATTTGAACTCAGAACGTAAAACAACAGCTCTAATAATGATAACGAAAGCGATGAGTGTCTATGAGGAACAGAATGAAGTAAGGATTTTAAAGGTATTTTATTTTTAAAGTTTTTCAAAAGAGACAGGACCCAGTCACAGTCTTTCCAATAGTTGAGCAAATTATTATTTATTTTTTCCTCTTCAATAATTCCAAACAGTAACTGCAGAAACAAACTGTAGCACAGTATTATAAAACAAAGAGAGAGAAAAAAAAAAAGATAGTTTGTGGTTTATCACATGCCTGGAGGAAATTGGGGCAATTTTTGCTTATAAAATTATTATGGACATTAAGAAGCTGACCATGACTACAAACTTAGGAATATGGATGGGCCTTTTGGTGACCTGTTTTCCAGTATTATGACACAAACAAGGTTTTTGAACTTGTGTCAATCCTTGTACATTAGAAACACAACAGTACACTAGTAGGCAGGGAGGAAAATTATGATCCCTTATTCAAAATAAGGCTCCCCCTCAACAATGTTCAAAGCACATTTTTAAAATATTACAAACTAGGGAGATGACTATCGATTGATGAATGTATGGTGGGATATAAGGGCCAGATACAAATGGTGGATCAAAGTTTGGAATATTTCTAAGGCGAGTACTGGGTACCACTGTGGGTTTAATTTTCATACAGGGAAAAGATAAAATTGTAAATAAGTGAGGCCTAGAGTATGATGTGGTCTGGAAATTATTAACTCCATACCACAACCAGGGACACATTATTTTTTCACTGATTTTTCAGCTCAGTCAAATTTTCAGTGGATTTAGAAGGTGCAGTGACATATGCATTTGCTATAGTGATTACGAACAGAAAAGTGCTTCCACTGGATATATATAAAAAAAGCCAAATTATGAAGGAAAAAAAAAAGAGATGAAATAATCCAAAAGCAAAAACGGAAGTTTGCTAGTGATCGCATAGAGATAATAGGTAACATGATTGGCTGACCCCAACCACCAAATTTTGACCTTGTGCTTAAGTCAGAAAACATGATATATACACTCACTCCCTCTACTGGAACAATAAATGTTAGAAGAAAAATTCTTTCTCAAAACAAAATATCCAACAAACTCATATCAATAGAGAAAGGGCCTTGATAAACTGATGATGATGATGATGATTATATTTTAGAATATAAACAGTGATGAAAACCACCACAATACTGTGATGTTTTCTTCTTCGTTAATTTGATGCTCAACATCTCTGAACATTCTACTACCAACTTACAAACAGTATTTAATACATCTTGTTTTGTCTCAAAAGAATGGAAGTGAGAATGGTTCGGTGGATGAGCAGAATATCATTGAGAGAGAGAGTGAATTGCAGAGGAAGAATGAGTGGTAAAGAGCGATGGAAATGAATGAGAAATGAAATAGAGGAAAAGCCTGAGAAAGATATAGCTAATGGTAATAAGGAGGGCAAGCATTTGGTGAGGCAGGATGTAAAGGATGGTGCAAAATGGGAAAACTGTCATGGGGTCCTCCTGCTTCAGCAGGGAAAAATGGAATTGAAATTTTATTGTAATTGTTGCTGTGTAAACAACCAGAATTTACACTTGTTGGTATTAAATAACATTGCCAATCAAGGGACCAACCATACATTATATTCAAATATAGCTGACCAAAATTTTCCATAGTGTGCTATGACTAGTACACTTTGGTGATGTGCAAATTTCAATAATGTATAATATATATATATATATATATATATAGGCGCGGCGTGGCTGTGTGGTAAGAAGCTTGCTTCCCAACCACATGGTTCTG
>JAOPUL010000001.1:130327781-130340553 GCA_027564515.1 Octopus rubescens | reverse complement strand
TCCCCAGCTTGCCAGTTTCCAGTCAAAACCGTCTAACCCATGCCTGCATGGAAAAACAGACGTTAAATGATGATGATACACATATATAATAAATGTTACAAAAGCATACACCAAAACATAAACTGTCACAAGGAGATTGCAGATGTGCGGTTATTCAGTTTACAGTATGTAAAATAAAATGTAATCAAATAATTTTTTTAAAAACAACTATGATACATAGCTGTTTATTATTTGTCATTGCATTATCTCACAGTTTTGCTTGTTTTCTTATTCATCTTGCCCCACACTAAGATTGCAAATGAGGTCTACTAACATAAGCAGACTGCAGATCATGTGGTCATCCTGGTTACAATCTGTAGAATAATATATGTAATTAAATGGGAGGGAGGGGGTAAACTATGGTTAATATATACCTCTTTACTATCTGATACTGTCATATTGACCCAGTCCTGCAACTTATCCTTTCTCTTGCCATGCACTGAAATTGCAACTGTGGTACAGTAACACATAAATTGTCATAAGTTAATGACAGATGGTGCATCCATCCAGTTTACAATATATAGAATAATATATGTATTTAAATGAAAGAAGTAAAATGTTAATATAAATTGCTTCACTGTTTGATATTGTTGTAACTTCATACACCTGCAGGTTATTATTCATCTTGCCCTGCCTATAGTTGCAACTGAGCTAACCACCTCCCATTTACATTATAGGAGAGAAAATGATATAGAAAACTAGAACTTATAGTCACATTTCATAAATTGAAAACAAGAATGCAACCAAAGTAACTTGAGCAGCAGCAAAAGCAGAATCGCCACCACTACATTAATTTCTTGTCCACTTTCTTATGCTAGCATGTATAGTGTGCAGTTCCTGCCTACTCTATTTTTGCATATTAAACGCGGATATTTCTCAGGTGGATGTAGAATCATAACTTCTTTTCTACTTATTAAAAACTTTGCTTTACATCAAATTTGCCTTGAGGCTTCTTGATTCTAGATTTTGCTTCCACATGTGGAATTTCTTCTCTAAGACAAACTTTCACAGATTCTGATATATGGTCTAGATCATGAGCATATACAAGTTACCATGGACAGCCAGTCTTAAACTTTACTGCAATAGCTTGGAGAACTATGCTTTGGTGAACACCTACCTGCACGCCAAATTTTTCACTGAACTCATTACCACCTCTCATTTTGCTAACTGCATCCCTGTACTCAGTTGCACTATGCTCACCCACATATTCCTCCACACCTAGTTTTCTTAAAGACTGCCAGACTATACATTGTATTACCCTATCAAAGGCCTTATTCAGATGAGGTTTATTCTACAGATTTCTTTTGCAGTTGCCTCACTATGAAAAGAGCATCAATAGTACTATGGCCTGGTACAAATTTAAACTGCATCTCATCTAAGCAGATTCTCTTCCATTAGCACAATCAATTGTTCCTCCACCTCTTATTTCTTTTTTTCCTACAGTTTGCTAGCTCATCAGCACATTGACAGAATTGTCATCGTTGTCATCATCATTGATGTGGAGTTGGAGTCAGTGAAAATGATTTGACTCCAACTAAATATAATAATATAATGCATTAAAATTTCCAATTTCACAGATTCTAATTTGAAGATAACCAAATTAGATTCAATGGTTTATGTGAAGAAGGATCTAGTAGAAGCAATTCTATCTCTAAGAACAAAATGTTAGTAAATTTTTAATCTGGATTTTTTATTTAACCACCATTCAAGAGATACAATGTTTCTTCAATAAATTTTGTAGGAATAAACTTTCCAATCTTTCTGAATATAATTTATTTCATTTAATTTAATCTTTCATGGTGCATTCACTAAAATTTTATATTCAAACAATGCATTAATTTCAATAAAGAAAAGTTATGAATCAAATTGAGTTTATTTATTTTAAAAGTAGTTTATGTTGCTTTTGATATTCAACCTTTTTAATTTTAAACCTAAACTTTTGGGGACATCTCACTTTTTATGTTCCATTTTTAGCATGTTTTCCATAGCTGGGTGCCATTCTTATTGCCAATCACTTTACATAATCCTGTCTGCAGGTTCTTGTGACACCAGTACAAGTAGGGTTGCCTTGTCCTCAGCAAGACTAAAGAATCCTCTTTATAGTTGTCTATGTCAATCTGCTAATCACCTTACAAAGTGTAAAGAGTGCTACATATGTTATGAACTCACTGTAAAGTAAATCACCTTTTTTTTATAAAAGAATCAGACATTTAATAGCATAAATTGTTATTGACTAGATGCAAAATATGAATAATTTATTTTACAATACACTTATGTAAAATGAAAATAAAAAAAAGTCAAACATAAAATAAATGTTCATTAAATAAAAGTCACAAAAGAAATGAACAGAGGGAGAATACACAGACAAATGGCCAGATACTATTGAAGTAGAGATATGGCAATAAAACTAAGAATATTGGATAATCTTGAGTTTAACACAATTTAATGCAAAAAAACACTTGAAAATCTGAGTTACAGCACACCTTACAAACAAGCTTCCCTTATCAAAACACAATATTTGCATCTTACAGTAATGTAAAATAAACAATGATGATGGTGGTGACTATGTACTGTTTAAAGTAAAAGTAACTTTTTAAAAATATAATAAAAACATGCTCTATATTGTGCAATATGTGACTACATAATTTTTTTTAATTTATCAGATTTATAAAAATTTCAAAACACATATACACGCACATACATTGCTCTCTTTCTCTCAATTCCCTTTCTACAATTCATAGAATATCCTTCATCTAGCTGCATATTACAGAATTTTTGACATTTAAAAAAAGATGTAATTGAGCCTAAATTAAGTGCAATAAATCTTACAAGCTAGGTTGAGTTGATATCTAATTAAAGTACATGAGTCTTATTATCACTAAAGTAACAACAATTAGAATTATTATCTAAATAGGATTTAAGACCAGTATTTCAGTTTCACAAACAGATATTTCTGCTAACTAAAATGCTTTTTTTATCAATAATTTTAATTATTCTAAATAGGCATAAAAGCCCAAGGGTTTAGCTACAATACTTTCTTATCTATTTATTCATTAATAAGACTTAATGATGTCAAGGCATAAAAAGAAACTGAATGAAACTCAATTTATTAAGATATCAATTCAGCCAAAGAAGGAATACATACTTATAGATGAAAAAAGTAGTTATTAACTGTTTATATAAAACAATCTACAAATAAGAATTAGTTGATTTAAAAAAATTTAAATATCTAAAAGTAAATTGAGTAAAAACAGACAAGCAGCTAAACGAGAGTTTTGCACCAAGGATTAAATTTTCAAACATGAAAATATAGATGGAATATCAAAGAAATCTCATTTAGTTTTGTTTTTAAATGAAGGTTAAAATCTATATGCATGTTTGCAAACTGTTTCTGTCTGAATTTAAAAGAATATATGACTATCAAATATTCTGGATCATTTTATAGTATACTTAGATTCTCTCAACTAGCACAAGTTCTAAGCATTAAATTCTAATTTCTTGCTAATGGAAAAAATAATGATCGCTATAAAAATTAGGTTATTAGTATATATTGGGACTTACACAATGCTAGTAACAATTTATACCCACGAGTAAAGAATATGTAAATGGGCGCTAATATCAAAATAGCTAAGAAAGAAAAAAACAAAGGGTGGTACTGAGGTAAACTTACCAACTTGCCCGTTACTCTTAGAAATATATTCATCAATTTCTTTTATCTTCTCATCTTCCTTATCATCATTATGATTAGTTGAAGCAATAGTCCCAAAGTTTTCGAATAAATTTCCACGTGAGGAACTGGTTTTGTTTGATTTTGAAGAAGATTGGGAATCACTTGTTGATGTTACATTTTGAATATTACTGTCATCCTTCTTTTTTAAAAGCATTTTACTTAATGCTGAATTTGAGTTCTTTTCTGAAAAATATTTGAATGAATCTTTTATTTTTTCATCCAAACCATAAGAGGATACAAATTCTTTAACATCAGACCCAGAATAGTCTCCATTACCAACAAAATTCTTCTTCTCAGAATGGTTTTCATTATCATTACAATTCTTTTTATCAGAAGAAACATTCAAAGAGTTTAAATGATTGAAGTTTACTTCTGTTTCCTCATTGTCAGATGCTTCATTTTTTGATGTTTTAGATTTATCACAATTATTTTTAACATCATCTAAATTTTCAGGATTGTCATAATTTTCTGACAAAGGACTCGTTTGGGTGGTATCAATGGGCGATAAGTTCATATGGCTAGAGTTATTATTAATGTTTTCCTGTGATACCGATTCATCTATATTTTGATCATCAGATTGCTTTTGAGATTCACTTGTATTTTTGTTTATGTTAGTAGTAGAACTGCTTTTCTTATCTGGTTTTATTCCAAAATTGCTATCTACATTTTTCTCAATAGCTTCATTTTCAGGAGTGTCAGTATATCGGCCTTGACCATTTAAAGCTTTTATATTTTTTAAAGCTTCTTCAAATTCACTATTACCATCAGAATTATTGTCAGAAAAGCCACTATGCTCCACAAGGTTTGGGTTGGCATTTAGGCTGACATGAAGAGGTGACACTTTCGTAGATGACATCCGAGCACTATTTGACTGCCCAACTGAAAGAACAGAAAAACTGGTTAGGCTATAAACAAATTAAAAACAGTTTAGTGAAAATAAATAACATACTATTTTCAATTAGAATACTAATTTGGTTAAATTATTATTTTAAATTAATGAATTTAAAAACAATCAATTAATTTAATAAGTTAAACAAAATATTAAATTTATCAAATATCCGTTTCACTACCTTATAGGGAACTCATCTTACAGTTTCGCACATAAAAGTACAAAATATTTTTAATCATGTTAATTTGTATCCTGAAATTATACACTAATTTTAATTGTTGTTATTTTTATATTAAATAGAGGAAATTTTGTAATATAAAAATATGAATTAACGAAATCTATTTTCTGAATTTAGATATAAACTCTGTTCTTAAACAAAGCAACAACTAAATAAGAATTGTGAACATTTTTATATAAAACAACTTATTTTAATACATTAACTTTTATTAGGTCTTTTTCTGCAAGGTTGCTTTGCTACATCTTTCATTTATTTGTTACTACTTCCTTATCTTAAGCAAACCTTTTTAATAAACTCCAATAAAATTGTAACTTAATGAATTATATTTAGAAATATTTTAAAAACAATTTTCTAGTTAAATTTATTATTACTCTCATCTTAGTGTACATTATACATGTTGTGCAAGTTAGATGGGCATGTACAACATATTTAATTGCCCTCTAGTGTCATTACAGTGTCAACATCTTCATTAGCTTACTCTGCTCTCCTTTCTTAAAATTTTCTACATTGTTTTACCCACTACACATCAGCCGAACATAATTGATTTTATTTTACAGCACCAAGTAATATACAACCATTTTCTAAACACACCATTCTGTCCAAACTGCACATTCATTTAAATATACAAATTACTGTCCACCAAATTACAATACATTTTTGTTTACTGTTGGTCTTCTGTTCATATTTTACTATTTATACAACATCACATAATCAATATACACATCATACTTCCTATTTTTCACAGAGAAAATCTTTTTATTCCCTAAATTCCTTCTATTTTTCTATTATCTCTAACAGACCATATCAAATATACCAGTGCAAGTACGTTGGTCCAAGTTCTTCTTCAGAGTTTTACTTTTCTGTTATAGTTTCTTAATGCTTACTATCATCAGTCCTTGAAATGTGGCTGGGTCTTGACTTATCACTCACCCATACATCACACAATGTGGAACCTGATAAAATGCCTATTTTTTTTCAATTAATACATATAAATAAATTTGTCAGTGGGGCCTATTCTCATACAGGTGTCACAGCAGAAAAAGAAGGCCTATGATACTAGTATTACCTTTTATTAATCTCAACTATATCTTGCATTAGCTTTACTACATAGACCACCTTCATCCATTGTTTAAGTCTAGTTGACCATCATCATCCATTGGCTCAAGTTTATCTCTAATGCATTGCCATTATCCTTGTAGTTAATGGTAGCATTGCTAAACTAACTATTAAAGAGAATGTCAGAAGTTACAATGTAATGGAGTTACTTTCCATGTTTCAATTGCTTTTCATTGTGTAAAACTTTCAATGTAGAAAATTGATATAATTATACAGGTTTTATGAAAATTAAAGGTTTTTTTTTTAATGTCTTATGTGAAAAGTGAGACAGTATGGATAAATTCTTATGCTATTTCATATCCGATTAATATTGTTTTCATTATATTAGTCATTGAAGACAAAAGAGACAATACTGTTAGTAGCTGTATTAATATAATTTAGTGCATAATTCCATTCCACTTAGTTTGAAACATTCACTAATCCACAGCATCATTCAAGTATTTATATGATAATTTAGTAGTTCAAAAATCAAGTTGTTGAATACAAGTAATTTCCAAATTCCCCAGGGTTTCCACCAGCATGAAAAGCATAGTTAAGCTGAGGCTAACATAGTGAGCCAAAAAGAAAATGAAATTAACCCATTATGAGAAGTAGGAATATTAGCATTATTGACAATTCTTGTCAAAATAAGCAAAGAGAACTCTGGAATTTAAAATGATTCAAAACTCATGTAGCAGGGAGTGAATTACATCCAGAGTTGTCAGTGTTTCTATAAACATCAAATTCCCTCTTCACTATATATCTCTAACTTTTCATCAATTCAAATTTCAGAGTTCTCTCCCTTGACCTTCTTGTTATAAAAGAACTTAATGCTATTGATTCTCATTGAGCTTAATTTCAATTTATAAAAAATTTGTTTTGTGCTCACTTACATTTTCCAAAATGTTTGAGTTAAACTCAACTAGAATGCCTTATAAATTTGAAAAATATAGCAAGAGCTTTCAACATTTTAAAGATTAGTTGACAACAAAAGTAAAGTAGCCCTTAATGACTTACAGGAGCAATTAATATTTTCATAATATGAATACACAAACATTAAATTATTAGAATAACAGATATTTACAAAAGCAGACAACACAAAAAATATATTTTTTAAAATATCGAAGTGCCAATATAACTATGGTTTAACCCTTTAGCATTTAGATTACTCTCTCAAATGTAATATTTATTTATTCATATTGTTTTGAATTAATCATGCATCACATAGCTTCAAGATTTTGATGATATGAATATATATTTTTAGAATGACATCATAGGGATAGGTTGAGAAGTCAGATCTAGCCAGTTTGAACATAAAACAGGTAGAATATTTGGGCCAGATATTGCCAGTTTAAATGCTAAAGGGTTAAAAAGACTAAAAATGTATATAATTAAAAACCTATATTCTTTTTTCACAAAGCAACTAGCCATATGTCCAGTGAAAAGAAAAAGGAAAATTACTCTTTTTAATTTAAATTACATAATTTTTTCGATTAAATTTAAAAGAAACACAAAGAAGTCATTACAAATAAAACTTAACTGAAGATGCTTTAAATACTATTGACAATACAGATCACAAAAGATCAAAATTTGTTTTTTGTTTGTTTGATTTTTAGCAAACTGCAAGTCTTTACAAAAAGAATTGAATTTTTAAATTATATAATGTAATATCAATATAAAAAGAAAAATCAACCATATCCAAAGATTTAAAGCTTATTTTTTAATACAAGTCCCTTAATAACTTATATACCTTGAATATCATATAGTATGATTATATTTATCAACTCGAGTCATATATTTTGTCTAAAATTTATAATGTGATGATGTTTTAGAGCTGCTAATGCTCCTACTTTCATTATGCATTTTCAACAGAAAGAAAAGTTAGCTTGCTCTACAACCAAAGTGTAGATATTAAAATTAATTCTAACTTCAAAGATCAATAAGAAAGAGTAAAGACTAATATTCTTTAAAATGAGTATTATTGAGTTTCATTATCCTGCTTGGTTACCATCAAAATCAAATTATTTAGAGATACCCTTTCCTATGATCGCATACTTGTAGCTGTTAACACTTGAGAACTTTGATAAAGCCAAAGTTGCTGCCCTTGACATCACCAAGTCTTAACATCATGAGAATGAAAAAAATAAGACTACCCAAACACTAAGTACCAGATTAGAGGCTACCTCGTATATTGCAAACTATATCACATTGTGAATCTCTCTCTCTTTAACTACCAATGAACAATTCAAAAGGCACTCAGTCATTTCAACTGCCCTTTTATTTCTCTACACTAACATCTCAAAAACACAAAGTACTTGCAAAAGAAATAGCAATCCAATATTTTATACACTGATCCTTTTCGTTTCTATACCCGTTTTCTTTTCCTTTCTGTGCAAATTATAAAAACTCCTCTCTCCCCACCTAGAATTTCTTCTTTCTCCCTTGTTGTATCACTTCCAACACATCACATAAAACATTATACCCATTTCTTCCTTCTTGGAAATGTAGCCTGATAGAGTTCACTTTCTGCTCATTCTCTTCACTTCCAACCTATAAATTCAAAGTGAACTAACAACTCCATTAATTTTTGTCAATTACTTCTACCCTATATAAGAGAGCCTAAAAAAACAATGTGAACTTCCAACAAGTTGTAATTAAACAAGCTATTTTAAACACACAACCCCATCCTGTAATTTTTCGTCTAATTTCAATATTAGTCTTGCTTTAGTTTTGTCACTTGCCAAGATTTTCATTATGAAACAATATTAAGAAATATAAGAACCAATTTGATGCAAAATAGGGAAATAGACTCATTTCTTATTTCTGACCCAAATTGTGTTAATACATTCTTTAAAAATTCTGTTCAATAAATAAATTAGCTGCCTCAGACTATTCAATTGAAAAAAATGTTAACATCCAAAAAAAGCAAACAAGTATGTGTTTTGTACAGTTTATATCACTGTCATCATTATTTAGTTGGAAGTCAATCCTGATCAAACATATATATAAAAAACTGTCAAGACATGACCAACTATCTTTCATGCTGACATAATATATCTAGAACAATTTATCCAATATATCATTCCTATTTATAAATAGTAGGATTTGACTGCTAATTCTAGAAGATCAATCAGAGGCTTCCTCTTTATCAATAGTTTATCAAAAGTGCAAAACTACTCAATATATTTTACTATGGAAAATGGATGCAAGATATTAATGAAAATTATGATATGACTTAATTCAGAAACTAGCTTGTATATAGATCATATCAATTAAAATTAAAAGCATTATAATCACCATCCACTTTTCCATAGTAGTTTTTCTGTGCTGGAATGAACTACATAAGCATATGAAATGTTTGCACTTCATCTTATAGCAGATCAATCCTAATTCTTTTTGTATCATATTTATTTCAACCCCATTCAATTTTTTTAAAATATATATATATATATATATATATATTTGTTATTAACAAAAGCATCATCATCTTCATCATTTAACATCCATTTTCCATTCTCACATGGGCCAAATAGAATTTTTTGAGGCAGATTTTCTACAGCTGGGTGCCTGACCCGTCACCATCCCCTATCTGTTTCCCCATGACCAAACATGTTTTTCATGGAAGACTGGAAACGAACAACATCACTTGTATGAAGGTTTTCTCGTTTACAATTACCACAGTATCAAAACAACAATACACACACACACGACGGGGTTCTTTCAGTTTCTGTCAACGAAATCCACTCACATGGTTTTGGTTGACCTGGAGCTATAGTAGACACACTTGCCGAAGATGCAGTGCAGTGGGAATGAATCCAAGGTCACATGGTTTGGAAGGCTTCTTAGAGGATCCTGCACTTAGTTTGTTAAAATCCATGCTCTATTGTAAGCCCTTATCTCAACACTTATTTTGAGTAAATTCTCAGTCAGTTGCACATAATGTCATTAAGGTGAGTTATCAACTTAATAAAGCTACAGTTAATTTAAATGATATATTTCTACCACCTTTGTAAATCTACTACCTATATTTATTTATATACACAATATTTAATTCACATTTCCTGCACATTATGCAAATATATTATTGGAATCACCATTGCCTAACACTTTACTTATAGCAATGATAATAAAGTCATCTAAAATTAGCCTCTACTACCAGGTTTCAAACTTTCTCAGCAGTTTTTGCAAATACATAATTTAATAAACAGGTTCAAACGAGCTTTAATATTGCAATTCCTTATTCTATTTCAGAAAAGAATATGGATAATGAAAGCAAATAAAACAGTAACCTATTACAAAGCACTTAAAACCACTTTCATAAAGCAATGAAATACAAAATTCCTTTTTTAAATATATTAAAAACACAACTTCCCATAGGATATTATTAAAAGTGGATTAAGAAACCATTTTGTTTTTCTCTCAAAGAAAAGACACTTACATTTCAAATACTAAAATTAGAAAGGAAGAACACATAATAGCATCAATTAACTAATAGAAAAACATACAGTATCATTTATACCACTAATCCTGTAGCCAAAATGTTAATCTAACTAAATGTTTTTCTTTCTGTATAATGACAAGAATAATTATCATTATCTTATTTCGTAAATCCAAGTATGATTATGCAGCAACTATTATCAATTTCAATTTTCCGCCATCATACTCACACATTCATCATCAACTAAATCTACTCTTAAAATACAACTGTTATTCAATTAGCATACAAAGGTATTAGAAAAGACATGCAAATCATGAAATTAATTAAATCATGAAATTAATTAACAAAGTTTCAAAACAAAACATGCAGATTTAAATTTTAACACTAGTTACTTATATGTAATATCTTTCAAATACGAAGTTTTGTATATGTGTGCATAAGCATGTGCATACAACAATGTGCTTAAAGAATGTATTTTAAAATGCATGTTAAAATTATGAAATATTTAAATTTATTTTTTTTAATGATTGACAAAAACTGAAGATGTAGTTTAATAAGGAAAAATTAACTTACTCGTACTTGAGGATGAAAAGGCTGCAGTGGTAGCAACCTTCTCTACAGCAGACATTCTTGCCTGAAAAATATAGGTAGGTGGTTCTTAAAAATGCTTTTGCAACACTAATACTTAAAACTAATTAAAATAAAATATAATATAATAGAAAACTTAAATGCAAAGATTTTTTTCTCGCACCAAGTAATTTCAATGATCATCACAACCTCCTTAATATTTGCTTTTTCCATGCAAGCATAACATTGGAATTTCTAAACTACATCTGTCCATCTCAATTTAATCAATCAATCCATTTTTATGGGTAGATAGTTATCAATCCACAAAAATAGATTAAAAGGTAAAATCAAAATGGACACAATATAGTTCAGAAATTCCAATATTTGAAAAGTGAACATAAAAACAATGATGTTGACAGCCACTAGAAACTTGACAAAAGTGTAAGAATTCTAACAAGCATTAAATTATTTTTTTTTTAAAGTTTACAAGGGATTTGAACAAGCTTACTTAAATGCTATATAGGCGAGTGAATGAAAAGCTAGACATGATATAGAAGATTTATAAAATTGAAGCAGTAAGTCACAGTATATAGATACATTGGGAAAATGTTAATAGAATCAGTTGGTAAAACTGTGAATATGGACAGGTTGAGCATGAAAAGAGCCTAAGGCCTAAGAATAAATATTTTAAAGCACAAAGTAAGAGAGCAATCTTTAAATAATTAGGCTTCTGGAATAAAATGATGCAGGATTGAACTGAATAAAATATTTCTCGACACACTAAACTGAAACCTACAACAGAAAATTCACACTAAGTTACTGATGATAGCAATGTGAAACAGTGAAAATGTTGGAAGTGTAGTAAATGCAGTTCATGTTTAATTTTAGACGCCCCTGACTCCAACTCTGTTTTTAAACTAATATTTTTGCTGTCATTGAAAGTACACAACTTGCATGGCCAAATAAAATCACCAGGCTGCTACCATAATCTGTTAACTTTGAGCTTAAAGCTCTGGCACTGTGGCTTTTATTATTATTACATTGTTGACTAAAGAAATTAAAAACATTTAAGCACAACAAAACTTTGTAAAATCAGAAAAGATTTTTTTTTTAATCAAAAAGCTATAGAATAAAAGGACATAAAAGAAAATCAGGAACATCTTTGTTTATCAATTAGATACATAACACTTCCTTTTCGAGATTAAAGCATTTGTCTATAAATTTATATAAATGTAACATTAAACATTATATCAAATGAACTAAAATTGTTTTGTATATTATTGAAAAGTTTATCTCGACAAAATATATTAAAGAGTTGTATCATCGGAATAGAGGTGAAATCAAAAATCCAAATCCTAATTTTTTTTTAACATCTTAGAAACATAACAGCTTCTTAAACCTAATTTGATTATTTCTAATGCAGAAAGCAAATTGGAAATTTAGTCAGAATCGGAGTTGGTACATATTTACCAACTCCACAATCCTGGAATGTGAAAATGATGAAAGGTTAAGAATAGAGAAAGCACTCGTGAGCTTAGTTTATCTTTATGCACAGTTTAATGAGTATCAAAAATTAAATGAAGCTGAAGTATTTTGACTAGAGAAACAAGATAACATCTACAACACACACACGTGTGTGTGTATATATATATACACACACACATATCTATATACATATATATATATATACACACACACACACACTGTGATGTGGTTGGTGTTAGGAAGGGCATCCAGCTGTAAAATCCTGCCAAAACAAAACCACAGGAGCCTGGT
>JAOPUL010000001.1:130155400-130165900 GCA_027564515.1 Octopus rubescens | reverse complement strand
GGTCGATAAAGTGAGTACCAGTTACGAACTGAGGTCGATGTAATCGACTACTCCCCTCCCCCAAAATTCCAGGCCTTTGTGCCCAGTATAGAATGGAATTATGACCCCATAGTTATAAAACTGAATATTCAAAATAGGTTGGAAAAAATTATTTGCTGTAGATTTTAATGAAGAATTCATATTTTTAATGGCAACGTGTTTAAATGAACTATTGTGTGCTTGTCATTCATTGGCCTATGTTGTCTGTTGTGGACAATCTGAATATTTACAAATGGAAAGTTCCTTCCCAAGGTGCAGATGTAGGCATTTTTTGTGGAAAACTTAGTTGCTCATGCATGTCAGTTTTTCCTATCTATGCCATTAATGTTTTCCAAGAAAAAGGTAAGATCAATACAACTTGGCATAAGTGTTATCACAGCTGTTGCTATCAAAATGTAGATAGTCAAAACCAGATACCACAAGACGTCTTGTCTGTTGCTCTGCTAATCTACAACCTTGGATTGGTACTTTTTTTTTTTATTATCAGCCCTGAAAGGATGAAAGGCAGAGTTGACTTCAGTAGGATTCTCAATTACTAACATCTAAGTGATCCCTCTCAACCTCTGTTTCAATCTGTTTCAGTTTTCTTACATGACTAATATTCTTAAAGGCATAAATATCACAACTTGTAAAAAGCCTTCATGTTTATCAGGAGAAAGGCACAGGACTGTTAGATTGAATCCTCATTATGACAGTAGTTGTAAGATAAATCCAAAAAGATGTAAAAAAAAAAAAATAAGTGAAAGTAAAATGATTCAATGTAAACCCTAAATTTAATTAAAATATATTAATGTTCGACTACTCTCTGCTGATTGTTTTCAGGCCTCATTAGAAAAAATGGAGTCTGAACTAAGGGAAGTAAAAGTAAATGAGGTTGCTCTCAAGAGAAATTACTTAGATTTAGCTGAACTGAAAGAAGTTTTGACGAAGGTTCAAGGATTTTTTGCTGCTGTAAGTATATTTGTTGAAATTTTGATTGCCTTTTTTTTCCTTGTCTTCATATTCTCTAATTAGTGCACAACCTCGCATATATTTTGTATCAATCTCATAATTTGGTCTCTACTATTATCAACCTATACTGGCTTTCTATTTAATTAATTTCCTTACAGTTCATCTTGTTTCCTATATTAATCTTGTCTTAATGTATTTAGGATTCCAGTCCAAGCTGGTGCTTTCTTACAGTTAAACACTTAAACGCACAGTTTTAAATAAAAAAATTTTTTAAATTAGTAATTAGTTGAATTATTGATTTAAGAAAAACCAAACTTATTTACATACAAACATTAACAAAATATGCTGCAGGTGTTGCTTTTGCTTTTATTAGAGATTGGCTAAATAAGAATTATTAAAGTCATAAATTCTAATTAGTTTAACACTAATTTTAATATCACTAAGTAGCCAAATCTGTCTTTTACCTGATGCTACCACCTTAAAAGTAAAAATACATTTTATAATATAATAGTCATCTATGTATCATATTTAATGTATATACATCATTGACAGGAAAGTTACTGTGGTATTTGTCTTAGGGATAACATCTCTTATGATTATTCTGTATTTAAAAACAATATATATCAGAGAAAGACGAAAATTATCACAGCAGTGCCTAACGAGAATGCCAGATGCATTTTGGCTTCGTTAGGTCTTATCAGCCACATGCCGAGATGAGGTTTGTCTTTTCTGATGTAGGAGGTCTTTATATTTGTTGGTTGTTTTGATTTAGGTAATGAATAGTCACTACTAGAAGAAAAAAATATGTCTATAACAAAGTTGAAACTACCATGAATAAAGTGTACTAAATATGATATACTGGCAAAAGAATATCATCTTTAATATATGGTTTGTTGAAAGAGGAGCATTTTTGATATCTGGAGTAGTTTCTGTTTTAAAAAAAAAAGGAAGAGAAATTCAATTCATTTTTTCCTTTAGTGTTTTAACAGTTTGTTGATTTCGAATATGTAATATGGGCATGGCGTGGCTGTGCGATTAAGATGTTTGCTTTCCAACCACATGGTTTTGGGTTTAGCTCCAGGCTGACCAATGCCTCCCTGTTTTGACATAGCATGATAGTTGTAAATGAGTGTCATTGCCATACAAGCAGTGTCACTCATTTTCACTATTCTGCATGTCTGGCTATGGGGAAATATTACTTTGCTTGAAAACAGGTAAGGGTTGGCACCAGGAAGGGCATCTAGCTGTAGAAAAGCTGCCTCAATAAATCTGTCCAATCCATATAAGCCTGGAAAAGTGGATGTTAAAATGATGATGAATAGAGAATAATTTAAATTTAAACTGACACACATATTTTGATTTTTTTTTTCTATCAAAATATTTGTTTAAAAAAATTAGTAAAAGCAGAATAGTGAATTGTTAAAAAAAAGATTCTGAACTATAGAAATTATTATTATTTTTTTGCAAGCAACAAATAATTTATCTGAAGAGGTTTTTCTAAGTTAAATTTTCTTTCTGGCAGCATGCTCAGGAGCCTCAAACATACATGGAAGATCATTATTCTGTGGTGCCTGATAATTCAGCCATGACTTCTGGGAGCTCAGCTGTTCAACTTGGGTAAGTAATTTCACACTTTTGGTTTGCTAATTACTCAGATGCCTTCCACATTTAAAAACATTGTATGCTTTTTGATGCTGTCTGCAATAAATATTTAATGAAATAAATAATACACCAACCAGTAATACATTTAGTGATTCATCAGTACTTTGACAAGGATATAGTTTATGCTTTGCTGATGAGGTCATAAAATGAACGTGACATGCATGAGTTGTCTTAACTTTCTTAAATAATTAAAATAATATTAGTAAATGACTAATATGTCATCCACTAATGTATGTCATTGAATTTTTATGCCTACCACATAATTATTTCTAGATAGTGGTTTTTAAATAATTTTTGCATTATGTTCATGCTAATTTATTTCAATTTGTTTTTACAACTGTTGTATTTAGTAAGGTGAGCAACTATGAATAAAATACAGTGGTGATATAGAGATGTCATAGCATCCACTCTTCCTTCAAATGGATTAACCCTTTAGCATTCAAACCGGCCCTATCCGGCCCAAATATTTTACCTGGTTTATGTTGAAACCAACAAGATCTGGCCTCTTACACATACACTACAATGTCATTCTAAAAATATAGTCATATCATTGAAATCTCAAAGCTACAAGATAATGTATGATTAATTGAAAATAATATGAATAAATAAGCATTACATTTGACAGAGTAATCTGAATGCTAAAGGTTTAATCACCCATTTAATACAAAAATATTGACCTTCTTTACCATGCTTATAAGGAAATAAAATTAGGATTTACAGTTATGCTTTTACTCTGTATTTTAAGGTTCATAACTGGAGTTATAAAGCGGGAGAAAGTTCCAGCTTTTGAGAGACTGATGTGGTTTGCATGCAGAGGCAATGTCTTCCCTCGTTTTGATGAAATAAAAAATCCTCTCATTGACCCAGTTTCTGTAAGCTTTTTAACTACCATCTTTATTGGTTTTATTATGTGTTGAGTTGGACAAGAAAATAGATATTACCCATATTTATTCAAGATTGTAAAATATAAAAATCATTAAAAAGAATTTTTAAAAATTTCATTCTCATAGAATACTTTCAGATTTCTTTTTTGTATATTAAACTGTAACATTGAAATTTTCTGGAACAAAGGGAGCAGTTCTAAATATTGGAACATCTTTTTCAGTTACCATCTAATTATCAGTACTTGCTTATATTGTAACTTATTTTCTTTACAGGGTGATGAAATTAGGAAAAATGTTTTCGTTGTGTTTTATCAAGGAGAACAGTTGAAGAACAGAGTTCGTAAAATCTGTGAAGGGTAAATCTGAGTACATTTATTATCATTTTTCTTCTTTACAAGTTTAGAGCTACTAGAATCTTCTTATATGTAGTTGTTAGCAAATGGTCAGTATTGACAGAAAATATCTTAACTAGATCCCCATGTGTGTGTGTGTGTGTGTGTACACATATATAGATTGTCATATTCATAAAGGAAATGGGTCTTCCTTCACAAAATTTATTATACCAAAACTACTATTTGTAGGTTAGAAGTTTCAAAAACAATTTCTATGTATGAAAAATGGTAGACTGGGAACCCAAGTCTACCATTTAGAATATTAAAAAAAACATGGTCTTAGTTTTATTCAAAATTTCAAGAGGACTTGAGAAGATATACTGTACAACAAAAGATTTATCAGCCTGTCATTGTTTATTATGTTTGCTTAGTGAGTCACATCTTTATCATGCCAACTGATTGACTTATGCTTTTACTGAGAGAGCTATTGTTAATGACAAAAACTAAGCAGTATTTTATAGCAGTTTTCTAACAGTCCCATTAGAAAATGTTTGATACTGTCATTGGAAATATGGTGAGTGTAAGCATGGCTTTGGGATTAAGAAGTTTGCTTTGTAACATTGTGGTTTCAGTTTCAATCTCTCTGTGTGGCACCTTAGGTAAGTGATTTTTTTACCATAGACTCAGGTTGCCAAAACTTTGTGAGTGAGATTTGTTAGAAAGTGTGTGGAGTCCTGTTGTTAAGTGGTAAATTTAATCTGTTAAGTTGAACACCTTCTCCAGGCTCTTGGATGTCTTTCAGCAGAGTACATTTCAATGCAATCATTTGCACAAGTTCTCTGGTCTAATGATAACTTCTTTCCGCTATTTTGAAGGCTCTGAAAAAAATCACAGACACTGCTTTCCTCCTCTAAGTCATGTAAAATAAAATCATCTGGAAAAATATGAGTGTCAAAAGTATAAATATGAATCCATGTTTTTATTTCTATTTGCAATGCATTAAATTTATTTATTCCTCCTCTTCAATTTTTTTACCCTCTTGTCCAATTTCCATGGAACGTTTACTTTGTTACATGTAATTTTTGTAGTCTTTACTACTAAAATAACAGAAATAAAGCTAAATTTATAGAACTTAGAAATTCATTGATGATTTTTCTCTTCCTCTATGCCTTGTCTCATTTGCAGTTTTTCAATGTGCAAATACCTCAAGTGATTGATGACTGGTGTCAAATTTGGTGTACTTACCATAATCAATACAAAGTGGCTTGTTTAGGAAGAAAGCAATTTTTTGTAGTTGGGAACCTCTTTATGCACAATCAATTGAGTCTGGTCTACTTTTTCCAGTGATATCACATTGATTTCTTATCTTCTAAACTGGCCCACTCTATAATGCTCTTATTAACCTTTTGCCTGCCCAAAGCATTTTTGCAAGTTTGCTCTAAACGTCCATGCTTGTTTTCAGACTTTTAGTTAGTTTTTGTTTCATACATTCTGAGCAACATAAAACTTGACTTTCATAAGTCAAGTGGTTGAAAAAAATTGGTAATGGGGATGTTTTATCAGATGTGATGCATGGATGCCAGGGAAAAGAAAGACTTGCTCGATTTGTTTATGCTCTTCACTTAACCCTTCACAGTGTTTTTTAGCCAAAATTTCAGAGTTCATACATACTTTTTAAAATTTTTTTCTCCACCTATTTGATTCTTTCAACTATAAATCTATAAATTTTTGAATTAGTAATAACACTAAAACTTGCTCATCTGTCTTCAGTCTCTAGTGTAGCAGGGATTAAGAGGTCATAGATCTTGTTCTATTTTTTTTTTTTAATTAAAAAAGACTTTATTAGTTTGATCTGGAAGAAGGGGTTGTGCCCATTGCTTTTGCAGGGCCACCAACTCTTCTCCTTAGGTAAATTAGCTTGAGTTCGCATGAGAATGATTTTTGCCCCTTCAAACTGGGAAAATTAGTATCAAGATTTTTTCTTTGATATTTTAGCTTTTAATATAGTTTTAAAATATTTATATCAGTTGACCATTTTAATATACTGCATTATATGAAGGATAGTTGGCAGCAGAAATATTACAGCACCAGACAAGTTGCCAATATTATGTTCTTAGCTCAAATCCTGCTGGGTCTTTCATTGCTCTAGGTTTGAAGTTGCATTGAAAGTTGATGAAACACTGACAATTATACATCTTACAGTGGTGAGCTTGACTAACATATGGCACCTATTTACAGCTAGAGAGACTGGGCCATTTGCAAGTTGGTCATGGTGAAAACACTGTGACAGTAACATTATATAAAGTGGCTCTTTTGATCAGCAGTCTAGCATCCCATTGACTTGGTCAGTGACTTTTTCTATATGAACCTAGTAGAAGAGAATATTCAGTAAATGGAAATAGAAATTCTATTGTCATAACTATCCTGTATATTCTATCATGAGAAATATCTACTTGACAAGCCTTAAAACTATCTAAAATGGACAGTATTTAATTTATCTGGGAATAATGATAATAAAGGCTTCTAATTTTGGCACAAGCAAAGAGATTTTTGCAAAGGGATTTCATTGATTTAGTACTTGATGGTTATTTTACTAACTCCATAAGGAAAAAGGTAAAGTATATAACTAGATATCACAAGACATGATGTCTAACGAGTGTACTAATTTTCCCATCCACAGCCCTCAGCAATGAAAATAATGTTTTACCATCTGTATAAGATATAATTAGATCAGAGGATCTTGCATCAAATAAACATTCATTCTTATAACAGCTGCCTTATATGGAAATATATATTGGTTTTAATCACTTGTATATGTGGTCTCAATCCCCTGCTGCTAGTCAGCATAAAGAAATAAATGAAAAACTAATGATTGTAAGAATTTTATTTTAGTTAGAGATGGTATCTAATTGATTGAATTTTTTCTTGATACATACTTGATCCTCTATAGAGAAAGACAGACTTAGTTGACTGCTAGTAGAATTTATATTTGGAACAAACATTAGGCACTGGATTAGATATTGTAATGTATTCTCTCTCAATGGCTGTTCCTATGAATATTATATTTTCACCACAGACATTATGAAAACATTATGTTAAAGCAAAACTATTGTACTTTCAGTTTTCATGCCAATGTTTACCCATGTCCTGACACTGCTCAAGATCGCCAAGAAACTCTCACTGGAGTCACAAATCGCTTGCTAGACTTAAATATTGTAAGTATGTTTAAAATAATATTGACTCTACAATTAAAATTAAAGATAGATAATTACTGCATTAGTTGAATATATTTGTTCTTTTGCATTTCTTGAAATTCTCACATTTTAAAATGGGTCTGTTTTACCTATAAATCATGTAATGAGATTAAGAACTTTAGATATTTATCTTAAACTTTATGAAGCAAGAATTATGTGAAAATGTCACTTATATTGTTTCTCCTCAAACCCTACACTAGCTTTCATTCCAAGAATTGCTGACTTGTAAAACTATTTTCCTTCACCTATGTTCTTGCATTCCAGTAATTTCTTATTATTTTGACTTCAGATCAATTGAATCAGTTAATTGGTTTATCATATTTGATCTAAGATATTTCCATCACTAATGACTTTACCCCTTTTGATACCAATCTGCTTGAGATTGCCCTTATTTCCAGGATACAAACTTCCTATTTTAA
This sequence comes from Octopus rubescens, assembly GCA_027564515.1. Lineage (NCBI taxonomy): Eukaryota > Metazoa > Mollusca > Cephalopoda > Octopoda > Octopodidae > Octopus > Octopus rubescens. Next base: position 130,158,359 of record JAOPUL010000001.1, on the reverse strand, counting down.
AGTGATCTAGATTAAAATTTTCCATTAAAATTTCTTGTTAATTTGTGTTCCAAACACCAGATTAATAACAACAAAGTTATTTTACTAAATTCTTTACAATTTAAAAAATTAATTGAAACAAAAGCAGTATGTTTCAGCAAAATATGGCAATGAAAAAGTTAAGCAAAGCCCATCGTATGAATAATGATGATAAAAATGATATGCAAAAAAACAAAACACCTCCATGTATACCTAAATATAGAATTGTCAATTTATTTGCAGGTTCTTGCACAAACCAAAGAGCATCGTATCCGTGTTTTGACAAATGCCAAGAAAGAGCTTTATATGTGGCGGACCAAAGTGGAGAAGATCAAAGCAATCTACCACACCTTGAACATGTTTAATTTTGATGTCTCTCATAACAGTCTCATCGCTGAAGGTTGGACTCCAGTGATTGCCTTAGAGAAAGTTCAAGCTGCCTTAGAACATGGCAAAGTAATATTGACATTAATATTTAATTCACTATGTGTGTGTGTATTGTGTGTGTGTGTGTGTGTATTTGTCTCTTTGTTTTGATATCAGTTGTAAACAAATGTTATCATACAAGCAAGATTGTTTGTTTGTAATCTTTTGTGAAAACATGTCAGGCCAGTGTGCTGACATAGTTTGAAAGACTAAGAGAAATATTACCTTTCTTGGAAACAGGTGAGGGTTGGTGACAGGCAGAGCATCTAATTGTGGAAAATCTGCCTAAACATCTAATTCATGCAAGCATAAAAACGTGGATGTTAAAATGATATATCATCATAATTTATGCCCATTTTCCATGCTGGCGTAGGTTGGATGGTCAGACAGGATCTGATGAGCCATAGAGCTGCACAGGGCTCCATATCAGCTTTGGCATGGTTTCTATAACTGGATGCCCAATCCAATGTCAACTACTTTACAATGGATACTAGGTAATTTGTTTTGAACTACTGGCACTAGAGAAGTTGCTAAGTAACTTGCAAGACAAGAAAGAACAAGAAAAGGGGAAAAATCCTCCTTTGACTAAATGGTGGTGGTGGTGGTGGGGGAGTATTTTAGCTGGTGGCTTTATGCTGGAGACAAGTAGAGGTGTCTTGTTATAGAGAATATACATGGCTACCCTGCTAAAGATGTTAAGATGGCAGTGATGGGTACCAGAGCAAACCTTCAAGGAGCAAGAGTGGATATCAACAGTGGATCAGGGGTGAAAGCAATTATAAGAGTGTGAGGGGAGAGTAACAGATGGTTAGAGATGGGGGTAGAGGTGACTGTAGTAAGTGATGTATAGGTATGGAGCTTAGGTGCAGCTTGATTGGAAGTATCAATGGTGATGGTGGCTGGGGAAGTAAGGTGAGATAGATAAGAGTGGCTCAGGAATGATAGATCAGAAAGTTGGACATGATGAGTGGCATCTAGGAGTGGTGGGAGAGAGATGTAGAGGTACATGAGGGTGGCTATAGTGAGTGGGCATAGTGGCAGACACGAGAGGGTACTGGGAATGGTAGCAGATACGAGAAGGGAAATAACTGGAGAATGTGGGAAGGAATGAGGAGGGGGTGCAAGTGGGGGGGAAGGCTGGGGAATGAGGGGTGTAAGTGAGGGAAAGGCTGTGGGGAATGCTTGACGAGGCAGAAAGGTGGAGGGACAGGGCTCCTGCATGTACAAACATAACCAATGTGGTTTTGGAACTTCATTTTTTGCTGAGATGGATGAGTCTTCTTGAGTATAGCAAATTACCAACCATCTTGATCTTTTGTCATCTCCTGCATGAGACTCACTAGCTGACACAGACAACAAATTTGGCTGATTTTCTGTGTTGCTGTATGTGTCAGATGATGAACGATTGTCAAGTGTTGAGACCTGCCCACCCTATGGCAGTATGGAAAAGTGGTTTGAAAACAAGGAACATATATAATCATCTACGAAGGGCATTCAGCCGTAGAAACCGTGCTGAAACAGACAAATGGAGCCTGGGCAGCTGGCCAACTCCAGTCAAATTGTCCAACCCATGCCAACATGGAGAATGGACGTTGAATGATGATGCATGCTGGCATGGGTTGACAGGATCCGGCAGATCCAAGGACTGCATTGTGCTCCACTGTCTACTTTGACATAGTTTCTATGGATGACAGACGATCGATTTTTCGTCAGATCGGACTGAGGAAACAATGTTCTCCATTGGTGTTTCCAATTGCTAATACTATCTATCGGTCGCAACTCCAAGTAGAACGAACAACGTGAAATAAAGTGACTTGCTCAAGGACATAACGCATCACCTGGTCCGGGATTTGAACTCACAACCTCACGATTGTGAATCCAATTATGTAACCACTCAGCCATGTGTCTTTCTATGGATGGATGCCCTTAATGCTAACTACTGGATGTTTTTTTTTTCTTTTCTTTGTGCCACCAGCACTAGTGAGGTCTTCATCCAGCTTGCAAGAAATTTGAAAATGAAAAATATATTCATTTAAAAAAAAAATTTTTATTTCAAAGATTAAAATTTTTTTTTCTATTCTTAGTTTCAAAGAAACTAAGAATAGAAATAATTATTTTTATACTTTGCTCCTGTCTATTTTTAGATATTAAAATTGTGTGTTTATTTTTGAATTTTTGTTTTCAATAGGAAGTAAGCAGTAGTCATGCTCCAAATATATTGCATCGAATGCAAACAACTGAGAACCCTCCAACTTATATACAAAACAATAAATTCACCAGCGGTTTTCAAGCAATTGTTGATGCTTATGGTGTTGCAAATTATGGAGAAGTGAATCCAGGTAATGTAAAACACATCTTTCCAGAACAAATGTGGCAAAATATAAAATTTATAATAATAAAAAAAGAGAAAAATTAGTTTATTGTAATTACTTGAGTACTTAGGCGCAGGCGTGGCTGTGTGGTAAGAAGCTTGCTTCCCAACCCCATGGTTCCGGGTTCAGTCCCACTGCGTGGC
>JAOPUL010000001.1:130141871-130155300 GCA_027564515.1 Octopus rubescens | reverse complement strand
GATGCCACGCAGTGGGATTGAACCCAGAACCATGTGGTTGGGAAGCAAGCTTCTTACCACACAGCCACGTCGCGCCTTAGCCATGTGGTTGGGAAGCAAACTTCTTACCACACAGCCACATATATATGAAGGATATGATCTTTTAAAATGCAATGTTCTGAAGAATGTGAGTAAAGAACAAAAGTTACTGAAGTGATATTGAAGATAACATTTGCCCAAATATATAATAATAGTATAATGTTGTAAGAGACAGAGATCAAACTGAAGCTCCATCTTGACTAAACTGGATTTGGTATTTTGTGACGGAAAGGAACCTTTTATAACCCAGTAAAAATATGTTAATGTTATGGGATATTTTTTGAATAAAAAGACAAAATGTCATTTTTGGAATGTGGGGGAATAATTAATTACTTGTTCCATCATAATGACTACCACCAATATCATGTCTATCAAACTGATTGTATAGTATATTTTGAGACACCAAATATAATATAGCTTCAGTTGTAATTATGTGTGTATTTGAGAAGAAATATATCTGAGCTTTTCAAATGGACATTTGTAAAAGGCACCAACTGTCATTCAAACAAAGATGGCTGAAGTGTTTGCTGGGTACAGTCTGTGTTTTCAACATCCAGAATTAACCCCAGTCAAGATGTCACCTTGGAGTCATCTTGGTGAATGAATGAAGAGAGGGGCGCTTTTTCACATGCCATGATCAAGACCCTGATGGAGGGGTCGTGTGTGTGGGGAGGGGGCATGGTAGCTGATAAACTCTAGATGTTGGTGACAGAACTGTATATGTGGTGTGTCCAGACTAGATGCGGATGAGGAGGATGAGGAGGAGAAGGATGAGGAGGAGAAGGAGGAGGAGAAGAAGGAGGAGGAGGAGGAGGAGAAGGAGGAGGAAGAGAGGCAAAGGAGGAAGAGGAGGGAGGAGGAGGAAGCCGAGGGAGGAGGAAGAGGAATAGCAGAGGAAGAAGGGCAGAGGAGGAGGAATAGTAGAGAAAGAGGGGGAAGAGAAGGAGCATGCCAACAGCAACAAAGACAATGACATGACAATGTTTATAAAACAGCCAACGCCAAAACATTTCTTTATTTGTTCTGTAGATTTAAAAAAAAATTCCATTGTCCAGTTTGTATTTATCTTAACCATTCCATTACTCTACGTGTTTCAGTTAATCTTGAAAATAATGGAGAATTTTTTGAAGGCTTTAGTATAAAATACCTTAACCTTTTAATAATTAAGCTCATGGATAGGTGCAGGCATGGCTGTGTGGTAAGAAGCTTGCTTCCCAACCACATGGTCCCGGGTTCAGTCCCACTGCGTGACACTTTGGGCAAGTGTCTTCTACTATAGCCTCAGGCCGACCAAAGCCTTGTGAGTGTATTTGGTAGACGGAAACTGAAAGAAGCCTGTCATATATATATGTGTGTGTGTGTGTGTGCTGGTAGTACACTCTTTGGAGTGGTTGGCATAAGAAAGGGCATCCAGCTGTAGAAACCAAACCAAAAATAGACTGGAGTCTGGTGCAGCACCCCAGCTTGCAGTTTCCAGTCAAGCCGTCTAACCCATGCCTGCATGGAAAAACAGATGTTAAATGATGATGACTTGACTTAATGAGTTTCAATCCTTTAGCATTCAGATTACTTTGTCAAATGTAATACTTATTTATTCACATTGTTGTGAATTAATAATACATTATTTCCTAACTTTGAAACTTGGATGATGTGATTGCTTATTTTTAGAATGACTTTGTATGTAGGGTAGGTGTGAGAGCCTAGATCTTGTTGGTTTGAACATAAAACGGGTAGAGTATTTGGTATGGATATGGCTGGTTTAAATATTAAAAGACTGGCTCATTACTTGTTTCTAAGTAGTTTGAAACTAGACTTCTGACTTGCCTCAATATATTTTCTTGATATTAATATATTGAGGAAGTTAACTGTAATTTAACTTGTTCATCCTCAATTATTTTTTCCTCTTCTGTCTCTTTTTCTGTATCTTTTATTTTTTCCTTCTTTTTCTCTATTTCTCCCTTCTGTTGCCTCTCTTTTATTCCCTCTCCTTTTGACCTTCTTCCAATACTTTTCTCTGTTCTTTTCACCATTTTTTTCTCTTCCCTTTTTATCACTTTTCTCTGCCCACCCTATTGTTCTACTGCTCTCTCTCTCTCTCTCTCTCTCTCCAACCTTTAGCATGCTGGAGGAGAATTCCTATCGCCATAAGTTTTCTCCCCTCTCAATGCAACACAATATACCTGCAGTTACAGGGGGGAGAACTCAATGGCGACATAATGCACTTAAGCATGCTGAAGGTTAATATGTGCTAGGTTGGCCTGTTCCTTTAAATTTATCATCACCATTTTTATCTTTGTAAACTAAACTATTTGACAAAAACACCTGATAAAGCACATTTTTAATGTTTATAGTTTGGTTCAGTTCATATAGTGTGTGTATGCATTTGTATGGTAACTAATAGTCAAGTGAGCAAATTTTGTCTGGTATATAAAAGTTTTAAATATATTCTTGTCTTTAGTGTGTGTGTTGTTTAATGTGTTTGATATATGGATGTGTCAGTTGAGAGTTGTTTTTCTAAAGATTGCACCTTGATTTATGCACATGTACACTCACTATTTTGTATATATTTTGTCATTGCAGCTTTGTATACTGTGATCACTTTTCCATTTTTGTTTGGAGTAATGTTCGGTGACAGTGGTCATGGTTTACTTCTGTTTATGTTTGGTCTGACACTGGTTCTCTTAGAAAATAAATTATCTGGAAAAAGTGACAACGAAGTGAGATATTCTATTTTTATCGTAGTTTATTTGATAATTTGTATTTTTAAAAATTTCTTTTGTTCCTTTGACTGTAATTTGCATATTTTTTGAGCATCTCAATTTTAAATTAAATGCTTAATAGGAGAATTGTAAAAAAAAGTGTTTCTTTTTTAATATTTATTATTAAACTAGGGTGGTGAGCTGACAAAATCGTTACTGTGCTGGACAAAATGCTTAGCAGCATTTCTTCTCTCTTTATGTTCTGAGTTTGAATGCTGTTGGGGTTGATTTTTACCTTTCATCCTTTCATTGTCGATAAAATAAGTACCATTTAAGCACGGGGGGGTCGATGTAATTGACATAAACCCTCCCTGAAATTGCTGGCTTTGTGCCAAAATTGGAAACTAATATTTATTATTAAACTAAGTACCTAGTTTTGTTAAAGCTTATAATGAAAAATTCAAGATTTTAAAACTCCCAATGACATACTACTCCCTAATATTCCTTCCTACTATAGGCACAAGGCCTGAATTTTGTGGGGAGGGGGCTAGTTGTTTACATCAACTCCAGTGCTCAACTGGTACTTATTTTATCGATCCCAAAAGGATGAAAAGCGAAGTCGACCTCAGTGGCATTTGAACTCAGAATGTAAAGATGGACGAAATGCCATTAAGCATTTCGTCCAGAGGGGTAACAATTCTGCTAGCTCACTGCCTTACTACTCTCTAATATTGGTAGTCAAAATATTAATTTTTATTATGAGTTATATTTAACACTCAACACAATGATTAATGCTTCTCTGTAAATTAAGTTTTTTTTGTCACCTTTTCAATAGTGGTAAACATAGATTATTTTGAGTTTCTACTCTTGAATGTCTAATGTAGAATTGGTCATGAGAAAAACAAACATTATCGTTTCATGTTTCCCAATAATACTTTGAGACTGGCTTTGAGATTTGCTAATTTAAATGCCAAAATATAGCTTTTATTTTGTTTATTTGTTTTTTTTCTTTCTTCCAGATATTCAACACCTTCTTTGGAGGTCGTTACATTATAATGCTGATGGGATTGTTTGCTATGTACACTGGACTAATCTATAACGATTGCTATTCTAAATCTTTCAATATATTTGGAACATCTTGGCACTCTTTTTATAGGTGAGTTTTCTCTTGAATTTATCAGCATCATCATTTTAATTTTTCAATGCTTCCATCGGTTGGACAGAGTTTATTGAGGCAGATTTTCTTCCTGTTGCTGACCTCACCTATTTCCAAGCAAGGTAATATTTCCCCATGGTCAAACATGTTCTTGCAGTATATTGGAAATGGACACTGGTTGTTTGACAATGACACTCATATATACAACTATCACATGAGGTCAAAGCAAGGAGGCACAAACATACATACATACATACACACATACGATGAGCTTATTTCAATTTCCATGTACCAAATCTACTCACAAGGCTTTAATCACCTTGGGGCTATAGCAGAAGACAACTGTCCTGAACCTGAACCATGTGGTTGTGAAGAATTTTTTTCTATATGTCATTCAGTACATCAGTATCTACTAGATTTATCTTAATCCATGCTACTGGTTTACTTGAGTTATTTCCTGTAAGTGAATGTTGTTATCTTCTTCTTCATAACTGCTTTCCATGCTAGCATGGGTGGAACAGTTTTGACAGGATCCAACATCACATGCCCATACCAATGCATTTTTTTTTCTTGTACACTACACTACATGTTATGTTCAATTTTTCTCTCAGTTCATTTGTGCTTTGTCATTCATGCACACTAGTATTACACATCCAGCAGTAAATGTTCACTTTCTTTCTAGCCTTTGCAGATCCTATGCACTTTGCACACAAACAATATTTTGAGAACTGGAGTGTCACTATATGATATCGTTAAAGATATAATATACTTTTTAATAAAATTCAGTTAGTCAAAACTCTATATTTTAAAATCACTAGTAATCTTTTTCATTTTCTTTATATGCAGAAATTCAACACTGGATAATAACAAGCTACTCCAGTTTGATCCGAATATTACATTTGTTACAGAGCAGCCTTATCCATTTGGTTTAGATCCTGTGAGTTATTTCTGAAATTTTTGTTGTTTTTTTTGTTATCTTTTGGATTTTCTGGAGCTAGTCAGATTAAAAAAAAAGTGGATGGAAGTTCTTAATTATAAATCCAATTTTTTTTTATACTGTATTTTCTCTGAATTTGTAAACCCTATATTTGTATTTTATAATGTAAACTTAACTATGGTAGCTGTAGTTATTTTGCAACATCATGAGATGCAAGATCAGTGTTGTTAGAATTTTGGTTTTGTGATTTATACTTCATGAATTTACATGTTGCATTGTGTTTTTTATTTTTTGTTTATTAATGGGAAAGATATTTCACTCTATTTCATGCTGACTACCTTGCTATGAAATGGCTATCAGTTCCTCTTGTTGATTAGAACATTTGAAAAGAAGAGTAACTGACATACACCATTTTCTCAAAGAACAATAGTTATCAATTTGTTGTCTTAACCATCTAAATTTTAATGGTCAAATGCATTTAAAATCAATGTAAAAAAAAAATGTTGCTGTATTGACTCTGATTTCATTAGTCAGAAACATGGGAACATTTTTTATTCTAGATGGTATTTTTGGTATGGCTAGCTTCAATGTGTTTTGCAAAGAGCACTCTAATTTCCATGGAGTGAGGTAGTGTGATGCTCTGTTGACTCGAGCTTTTCAGCAATTCCTTGCAACAAGAGGTGTTTTTCTGTGATATTGTATAAGCATGCCAACACTTTTATTTGGAGTTGTTTACCACCCTCCAAACTACCATCAAGATACACTGCTTTTTGACATCACCAGAGCTGCATCTACGAAAACAGCCACCAATGTTTTCATAACTGGTGATTTCAATTACCCAAAGATTGATTGAAAAACTTCTCACTGGCAACAAAGTACAAATGATTTTCCCTGATTTCTCTGATTAATCAGTTGCTCACTGGGTATTTATTTAAAGCTATATATAGCTATAGTACATTTGCACTTACAGTTTGCATTTCCAGTCTGGAATCCCATCTTATCCAGAATAAGCAGTCCAAAAACACGTAACCAAGTGAATACCTTCTGTCAGTTATTTACCATACTCTGAACATATTGCTTCTCTGGGCATCAACATACTAAAGTTTTGACATCTAGCAAGCTAACTTGGTAGAAGCCCATAAGATTATGCACCATCTTTCCAACAACAACTTTGGCACCTTTTTAAAATTCAGTACCTCTACCACTCGTGGACATGCATGTTAAAGTAAAAACAGTACAACACCCATTACTTTTCAGAAAAATTTTATTGCACTCAGAATTACTGAAGCATGGAATAAACTACCCACATTAGTTGATAGTTGTCAGGACACTGCATTCTTGAAAAATTCCATGCTTCCTGAAATTCACCAACATTACTCCTGATGTGCCTGCCTATGCACCCTTTCCTCTTTATGGCTCATTTGCTGTTCACTTTTCTGGGTTTTTTTTTTGTTTTTATCCTGTGTATTATGCCTGTACTTTTGGCTATCATCTCTGTCTCGCCATTGTCTCTGTCTCGCTATTGTTATTTGACTTATTGCCACTTTCTGTCTCCTCTTTTATTTTTTTCCTGACAGATAGTGCACCTGAGCACTGTATACAATAAGCTCATTATTATTATTAAGAAGGCGGCGAGCTGGCAGAATAGTTAGCACACTTGGCAAAATGCTTAGCGGCATTTAGTCTGTCTCTATGTTCTGAGTTCAAACTCCACCAGAGTCAACTTTCCCTTTCATCCTTCCAGGGTCGATAAAATAAGTACCAGTTTAAAACTGGGGTTGATGTAATTGATTAAACCTTTCCCCCGAAATGGCTGGCCTTGTGCTTAAATCTGAAATCATTATTATTATTATTATTATTGAGGCTTAAGCTGGCAGAACTGTTAGCACATTGGACAAAATGCTTAGCAGCATTTCTTCCGACTTTACATTCTGAGTTCAAATGCTTTTGGGGTTGACTTTGCCTTTCATCCTTTCAAGGTTGATAAAATGAGTACCAGTTGAGCACAAGGGTTGATGTAATCGACTAGACCTCTCCCCCAAAATTTCAGGCCTTGTGCCTATAGTAGACAATTATTATTATTATTATTATTATTAAGGCGGCGAGCTGGCAGAGTCGTTACCACGCCGGGAGAAGTGCTTAGCGGCAATTTTTCCGACTTTACATTCTGAGTTCAAATGCCGCCGGGGTTGACTTTGCCTTTCATCCTTCCGGGTCGATAAAGTGAGTACCAGTTCCGAACTGGGGTCGATAAAATCGAATACTCCCTTCCCCCAAAATTTCAGGCCTTCATGCCTAGTATAGAAAGGATATATATATATACATAGATATAGATAGATATAGAGATAGAGATAGATATATAGAGTTATAGATAGATAGATAGATTGATTATAATTTATTAATTGAAAATGATTGACACAAACACATTCCCTCTCTTATACACATAAAAGAAATATAACTCACACATATACAGAGAATGAGAGAAACGTTAAGATGTTTGATGTCAAATAAGTCGGCACCAACTCAACAACGCCAAATCAGTGACTTCCAAAACAGCAGTGCCAAAATGTCTCCTACCCACTGGAACAGCACACCCACAAAGAAAGCTTTCATTTTCACTACCCACTTTGCAGCCAACTTCACATTCCATAGACCTGGCATATTTTCTCCAATTCTATCTTCTTTCACCCCCACCAGATTCTCCATCTTACACACATATACAAGTGTGTTAAGTGTGAAAGTACCTTGAGTCTCTTCAAACCTTCAAGGCCACCAGCCCTAACAATGTCCCTTCTATTGCCCTCAATCATAGCACCACCCCAAACTCTTTACTATCTCTCTCTTTCTCGCTCTTTATAGAATAAATCACGCTCTTCAGAATAAGACACTATAATGTGTCTTATTCCAAAGAGAAGCACCCTCCCCCCTCTGACCTTGCTCACTATCACCTTCTTGCCCCCTCTTCTAATATCTCTAAGACAAAGATTAACAATGATGTCCTTCCACACCTTGAACCTCTCTCTCTCCCCTTCACTGACACCCCCCCCCCCCGTATGATTTCAGTAGTCAACTCCATTTGTGACCTACTCACCTCTGTTAGCCACCAGTAGGTTCTTGCCGCCTCAGAGAAGGTCAAAGAAGGCAATGCTGTTAGACTTGAACATCAGCAAAGCCTTCAACCATGCCTGGCATACAAATCTCCTTCCTAAATCTCCTACCTATGAGCTCCATCCATCTCTCATTTCTTGGATCTGCAGCGTTCTATCAGATCCCACCACTGAGGCATGTGTTGACAGCTCTTTCTGTATTGCACTCTGTTGACTTTGGTGTGCCTCAGGGTTCAGTTTTGTCACCAACTCTCTTCTTTCTCTATATAACCATGGCTCTTTGCACCAGACCTCATGGGTGCTGCCTTTTGCACCAGACCTCATGGGTGCTTCCCTTTGCACCAGACCCCATGAGTGCTGCCCTTTTGGACCAGACCCCATGGGTGCTGCCCTTTGCACCAGACCCCATGGGTGCTGCCCTTTGCAACAGACCTCATGGGTGCTACCCTTTGCAACAGACCCCCATGGGTGCTGCCCTTCCTACAAAAAAAACATGGGCATTGTCCCTTCAACCAGCAAGTAAAAGAAAAACACACACAAGTTTCCATCCCTCTTTGGCTCATATTGTGAGGGTGGCTAAATGGATGGTTCATCTCTCCGTACAATGCCAGCAGGTACCTAATTCTATGTTGAAGAATCTAATTGATACCCTGGGGTATCGTTGATTCATCATATTTGTTACATTTCTGATGTATTTTTACTAATATACTGTTTTTACTAATATTAGTTTTTACTAATATTGTATTTTTATAATTTGATAATTTTAGTCTTCAAACTGTTTTACTGTTTTGTAATGTTCTTCTTGTAGTGCCCTTTTGGCAAATAAGAAATATATTATGATCATTATTATTATAATTATTATTATTGCTGTTGTTTTGAACTTTTGATCATTATAGTAACTTATGTCATTTCCCTGACAGAATCCCTCTTTTATCTATATCTGTCTCTTGGTATCTCTGTCTGGTTGTCTCTATCTTTTCATCTGTCTTTCTATCTATCTGCCTTGGAATCATTCTTTCATAAACACACACACACACACACACCTATCTGGTTATGTCCTTTCAATGCATCTTGTTGCATTTTTCTTTGATTAAAAACTTTCTAAATAGAAAGAAAAACAGTATTTTTTAAAAATGGTATTGTGTGTTCAACTCTGGTGAGACAACAGCATTATAGAAGTTGTGACAATCATCCTTTCCATAACATGTATGTTCAGTGGAAGATGAGAATTCACTGCAATACTAAGCACAAGAGTAAAAGAGTAAATATATTTTTGTTTTTTTGTTTCTCTCCCTCTTTCTACATCTTTCTTTCTTCCTCTCATTTATTTATTCAGTGAAGCATAAACATTTTCATTCATTTACATACACATTCATTCATACACACACACATGGCAGCATTGAAATTGTTGTTTCCAATGAGAAAATCCATGTCTCCGTTGAGCTGGCAGTCCTTAATGCATCAGACAAAATGCTTAACATCATTTCTTTCACCTCTTAACATTCTAAGCTCAAATCCTGCCAAGGTCAACTTAGCCAATCCTTCATTCAGGGTCGATAAAATAAAATATCACTCAAGTACTGGAGGTGATATAATCAACTTGACCCCCTCCCTCTAAAATACCTGGCCTTGTACCAAAATTTGAAACAATTATTATTATTATTATTATTATTATTGTTGTTATCTCATGCCACATTGGGTCCACACCACTGAAGGCTTCAGGCATTACCGTTCTACAGCCACTTTTTCTCTGCTGCCATGGGTGGTCAAGTTGTTACATGCTGAATCAATGTTTATTCACACTTGTTGATAGGTCAAGGACCACATCTTCAAATGTTCCGTTTTGGGGTTTGGTTTCTATGACTGGATTCTTTTACATCATTAAGTTATTGTCTTGAACATAAAAAAATGGTTCTTATAATGCAAGGCTACAATTTGAAGCATGGACACTTTAAAATTAGGGGTTTTATGTCATAGAACCAGGGATGGGGACAGTCTTGAGGTGGTTTGGTACCAAAAGAATAAGCAACATCATTTTACTTCAGTCATATATTTTTGTAAACAACCAATGAAAGAACTTATTTGTGGTGTTACCATCACAGTAACCAATCATCCCTTAATACATAGAGGACCATCAAATAAGTGTATTACGGCAATTTTTCTTTCAAAAGCAGAGGTTAGCTTTATGAATTTTTGACTTCCATTCCCCTCCCCATCTCCCTTCAATCCCTGTTTTCTCTCTCTTTCCTCCACTATCATTTTTAGTCTTGTGTCATTCTCAGTCTTCCTTTTCCACTACTTTCTTCTACATTCAGTTCTTGTCACCATCATCATCATTTAGCATCCGCTTTCCATGCTGGCATGGGTTAGACGATTTGACTGGAGACTGGCAAGCCAGAGAGCTGCACCAGACTCCAGTCCGTTTTGGCTCGGTTTCTATGGCTAGATGCCCTTCCTAACACAACCACTCCAGAGAGTGTACCGAGTGCCTTTAATGTGTTTAGTATGTGTCACTGGCACGAGGGCTTTTAATGTGTCACCGGCATGGGTGCTTTCAATGTGTCATTGGCATGAGTGCTTTTAATGTGTCACTGGCATAGGTTCTTTAAATGTGACACTGGCACAGGTGCATAAATGTGTCACCGGCACGAGTGCTTTTAATATGTCACCAGCACAGGTACTTTTACATGTCACCGGCATGGGTGCTTTTAACGTGTCACCGGCGCAGGTGTTTTTAATGTATCACTGGCACAGGTGCTTTTAATGTGACACCGGCACGGGTGCTTTTAATGTGTGACACTGGCATGGGTGCTTTTAATGTGTTACCAGCACAGGTGCTTTTAAAATGGCAACGGCACGTTATGTAATGAAACTCCTAAGACTGTACAACATGCAAGAAGTGCTCTTCTAGATTGCAGGAATATGAACCTAGCTGAGGAGTTCCAGAAAAAAAATATGATTGGTTACTTGTAATCAAAAAGAAACTTGGCTGTGATCCTCATCATCATCATCCTCCTTTAACGTCCATTTTCCAATCTGCAAAATTTGAATCTACAAATATTAAGGAAAACCGTGTTTCAAAGATGGAAAAGCTGCAATCTTTTTACTTGTTTCAGTCATCAGACTGCGGCCATGCTGGGGCACCGCTGAAGTTTCATGAACAAATGAACAAAGATCATGAACTTAATAGTTTGATAAAAACGGAACGATAGAATAAAGACCAGGCTTTAAAAAACAAAAAGTACTAAGAAATTCTTCAAGGTTGTGCCCCAGCATGGGTGCGCTCTAATGACTGAAACCAGTAAAAGATAAAACACTTGTAAAAACTTTTAATCTTGTCTGTCGTATATCAACAGAGGCCATTTTTGGATAATGAAGATAAGATTGAAATACAAATTAAAAATGGAATGGACCGGGAAGTAAGACTTTGTTCTTACAAAAGAACTATTAAAATATTTGATTATACTGTGTAAAGAAATTGAAAAGGAAATGTTTGCAAAAATAATTAGGTGTAGGTGTGGCTTTATGTTAAGAAGTTTGCTTCCCAACCGCATGGTTTCAGGTTCAGTGCCACTGCGTGGAACCTTAGGCAAGGGTCTTCTACTATAGCTTTAGGCCAACCAAAGCCTTATGAATGGATTTAGTTGATGGAAATTGAGAGAAGCCAGGTGTGTGTGTGCGTGTGTGTGTGTTACTGTCTCCTTGCCTGGATATCAAGTAATAGATAGTCGTAAACAAATGTCACTGTTATGCAAGCGGCGCCCTTTATTTCCAATTTTCCATGAAAACATGTCTAGTCGTGGGGAAGTATTAACCTGCATGCAAACAGGTGAGGTTTGGTGACAGAAAGAGCATCCAACCACAAAAAAATTTGCATCAGCACATTCCATCCAACCCATGCTAGCATAAAAAAGTGGACGTTAATATGTTGATGATGTGTAACAGTGAAATGTTGATGATGATGAATTCATCAAAAATTTAAACTTTTTTTTATCATTGATGATTTAACATTATTTTTGTAGAAGTTCAAGATCAGGATTTTTTTCTCAATGTTGTTGAGCTGAAAAAACAAGATGCAGAAACAATATATATTTATGTATTACAGGGTCTGCATTTTGCAGGATTCTAATGATGAATGACAAAAACAATAATTAGATTGCATTTTGTTCTGATGGAGTGACTGTAATACTTGTCAAGAATTTAGGAATTAAGAATGATTTTCTTGAGATTAAAACTTGCCACTGCTGGAGTCATCATCTGCAATTTGTTTTGGATTATTCTATCAAAAATATAAAACTACTAAACATCCTAATCCTCATCATTTAGCATCTTTTTTCCATGCTGGCATGGGTTAGACGGTTTGACTGGAGACTGGTAAGCCGGAGAACTGCACCAGACTTCAGTCCGTTTTGGTTTGGTTTCTATGGCTGGAGGCCCTTCCTAACACCAACCACTCCACAGAGTGTACCGTATGTGTGTGTGTCTGTGTGTGTGTGTGTGTGTGTCTGTGTGTGTGTGTGTGTGTGTCTGTGTGTGTGTGTTCGTGTATATATGTGTTACTGTCTCCATGTCTTGACATCATGTGATAGTTGTACACAAGTGTCACCATCTGACAGGTGGTGTCTTTCATTTCCAATATTCTGCAAAAACGTGTTCAGTCATGAATAAATCTTACTTTATGTGGAAACAGGTGAGGGTTGGCAACATGAAGGGCATGTGCCCATAAAAAACCTGCTTCAACAAATTCTGTCTGACCCATGCAATCATGGAAAAGTGGACATTAAAACGATGATGATGATGATGAGCCTACCTCATTAAATACTTTGGGTGCAGTCATAAGAAACATGAAACGGATTCATGGATGGTGATATTATATTACCAAGAAATAGTGACCTAGAAACTAACAGAATTCATGAATTGGTAAATAGTGTTAACCCAGATTCTTGAAACTTTGAACATGATGTCCCATGGCAAACAATTGAAGAAACATTAGATGAATTCTATAAACAATTTCACCTAAAAAGGTCTGTATCCATCCCAGAATAATGTTGAAAATATTACCCAAAAATAACATAACAGGATCCCAATAATAGGTCAATAAACAAACATATAATTAATACCATTACTCTAATTTCTGGCAGAGGTAAAAAGAGGATTTTCAATAATGATAAACGATATATCTTCTGATAAAGGAATCACTTTCAGGTAAAAAAAAAAACAAAAAAAACCCCAGCAAATTTTGTTTTGATTATTTTTGATTAATCTTTCATTGAATTTGTGGGGTTTTATGGTTAAGGATAGAAAAGGGGTAAAAACCTGCAACCGATGAAAATATGATAAAAATTAGGTTCATCATCATCATCATCATTTTAACGTCTGTTTTCCATGCTGGCATGGGTTAGATGATTTGACTGGAAACTGGCAAGCTGGGGAGCTGCACCAGACTCCAGTC